>VZTE01000670.1:712857-777746 GCA_013397775.1 Eulacestoma nigropectus | reverse complement strand
CCCAGAGGGAGCTGCCCAGACATTACCACCCAGCCTAAGGATTTACATTAACTCATGGGATTCCGTGCAGACTGGGCGACCTTCACCACCAGGGAGACCCGCTGAAGAGGATCGTCACGACACCAGTGGGACCCACGGAGTGGTGATATTTCTTTTACTCTGTCTCTGGCACTCCCTGTCCCCCCCGCTTATTCTCCACTCCTCTCTCTCTACTTTCTTTCTTTCTCTCTCTCTCATATTCACTATACAATAAAACCCATATTATTGTCACCGGCATATGGTCTCATTTGCACCTTAATTTGGGCAGAGGAATTTCTAAAGAACCCTAATATTAACTGGATCTTAACAGGCACCAAACATTCCTCCTTGCTGGCAAATTTCAAAGTATATTTTATATCAAATAACCTTCCTCTTAATAATCATTGAGAACTGGCATAACAATCAAAAGTAATGTTCCTAGACTGCATTAATTTTTACACGGCACTGCAAAAAATGATGGCATAGTGCAGTACAAAGCAGAAGAAGCTTTGATCACCCAGTGAGGACTGGGGGAAAACAGGCCAATACTATATCCCCAAACCTAAAGGGAATTAGCTCGACCTTAAGCCACTGTTTCAGTCATATCCATGTTTCTCTAGGTGACATGGACACAACCTCCAACCACAGTACAAATGTGGGTGTGCAGTGCATGCAGTCAAGGAATTGAAGTTCGGGTGCAGATTCGTAGTTAAGAAAACTGGGTCGATCAGATGTACTTACTGCAGCTGTAACTTGGTGATAGAGTACAGCCAACTGCACATTCATCAAAGAACTGTAGCCTCAGGTTGCAAAGCACCTGTCTGCTACACTCAAATATACTTCACTGCCTATGTTTCTCTGGCATGGCCAGCATTCCTACAGGCCAGGACAAGTCCATATGAAAACTTCACATTATTATAAACTTTTACCTGGTTATGTATTCTTGCTTAATGTAGATCAAACCTGTGATACAATATGATCCATTACAGAATCGTCCCTGTATTATCAGTCATCAGAATATGGCCTCCCCAAGATCCATATCTGCTCTATGGCAACCCATTAATCCAGGCTTGTATGCAAAATAATTGCCTTTGCAAAGCTGGATTAATTCCAGCAGGCCTTCTGGAAGCAAAATAATATTCATCAGGAAAAAGGCTGACAGAACCTAAGCCTTGTGACAATAAACTAAGATTCTGAAAATAGGTTATTATTAAATATTTTGCTTTCCAAACCAAGCTTCAGCTGATAATTAAAAATGCAAACAGGCTTTCCCTTGTGCCTATGGTTTGCATATAATTTTTTACACAACGTAGGGTCTTAGTTGTTCTTTTCCAAAGGATTTTTATTGTCGTTCTGAATTGGCACTCTTCAGTTTTCGTTTGGTTTTTTTATCCCTGGAATAATAGTTTTAAATGCAAATCAAGTGGGCTCTGCTCCTGTGTGATCCTGAGCAGATGCCAGCTGTTTACAAGCACAGGTTGTTTGTTGCAAACACGTTTAAACCATTCTTCAGAGTACATTTACTTTAGACCTTATAGGAGATGAATGAACAGCTTACAAAATGTTAATCAAAGTAGAACTAACTGTCCTTTGCTTTGTCAGCTGCTTCTCTGGGGTTCTGCCATTGAAAATCCTGTCCTATTTTACTGGAAAATAAATGGTAGTTATGTCTTTCTTGTGGGCCTTATTTCAGAGGATAAGTTCCTTTTTTTCAACTGTAGGTGGACTTGAACAGCTAAATGCTACCTATGCCCTGGCACTTAGGTTGTGGTCTACTTGTCATATGCACTTGAAGGTAATTCAATTATTTATTACTTCTGTGCTTTCTTCTCTCTACTAGGCAGTGAACATGGAGAAGAAGTATAATTTTATTCCCTCTGTGAGAGGAAAACTTACAATGAAATGTTAGATTGACAGGTAAAACCTTTGGTTTTAAGAAATTCAGATTTTATTCTGAGGCCACATTTCTAGACAATGTTCAAATGAATAATCATCAAGCAGTCAAGCCCTCTAAATGTGAAATATTGAGGAACAATTATGTGGTGTTATACAGACAAGTAGTTTTTTTCCTCTCATTGTCCAGTCATTGTTGCTAATTTTACTTCTTATACAAATCATATACAATTAAACAAAAATACTGCAAGGCTATATCTAAGTGGCAGGATTTTTAGAAGCATTAGAATTCTAGTTCATAGAATACGTTTTCAGCAACCATACACTGTCATTTTTCAAATGCTATTTTAGTGAGGTTTTTTTCAGGACATATATAGATAAAAATTGCAACATTAAAGACTGTGTGTGCAAGTGTAAGAGAGTGTGTGTGTGTGTGTGTGTGTGCATACACAAGTCCGTGAGTAAGGAAAGAGAAAGAGAGCAAATAAAAGGAGAGAGTCATACATTTAAGTATAAAGTCTGAGAAAATTAATGAAGCAACAATGTTTTGAGGAACAGAGATATTTTCTCTAAAATATCACAATAAGTTTGATCATCAATATTAATACCAATTTTGACTTCCAGACATTTATCAACAGAAATACTTCTTCTAACTAAATCTCTTCACATGGGATTCATGCCAGGAGGTGTTTCTAGTACTGGTTATCAGCATGTCTTTTGGTGTGCTGAAGAGAAGTGAAGCTCTCTTCCTCCACACGCAAGGTTTCTGTCCTTAGTATCCTACTACCTGATGTGTGGGTGGTAGTTTCAAAATATCAGTGCTGCAGGAACTAAATTATATTTAGAACAAAAAATACTGAGCTTTTGAACTTAATGTTGAAACCAAAATGAAAAAAAAAAAGAAATCACACAAATAAGTATTTGAATGTTTGGTTGCATTTCTTTCTAGAGGTAGTCAAGCATAAAGCACCTTTGTCTGAAGTAGTAGATTCTCTATGTAGTCATTACTATCCAATGAGCATTATCTATTCACTGTCTGAAGAACTGTCTCTATAATACAGCAAAAAAGTTACAAAGTGTTCTTTAGCAGAAGATCCTACTTTTCCCCAGATATGTTTCAATTTGGAAAACAAACTACAGAAACATTCAAAGTCATCAGCTAAGCAGTAATTATGTCCATAAAATCTTCAAGAATATTTAATAATAAGTACCCTCATAAAATCCCACTTTCAGCTCTATATCATCATGGGAAAACAAATTTAGGTAGCAACACAACAAATTTTTAAGACTAGAGAATAAATCTATGACCTAAGACTAAGTGAATAAATCTATGTATTTGGAGGGGAATATCCTCTTCCAAAGAGCCGATGTCTGGAATGCTAAAATGCAGCTGTCAGGTTTTAGAAGGAAGTAAATGTTCTCCTAAGGGATCTGGGTTTTTTTTAAAGGCAGCAGAGCATGTAAGAACATGTTTACCTGTATTCTTGTGGTCTGTACCATTGAAATTCATGATGAAATGGTTCACAGGACAGTTCAGTGCCTTACAGAAATGTACTGTGTGAAGTCATTAAGTTAATATGCAGTCTCAAGTACCTTCAACAGGTTAGGGATAACTCATAGCACATCTCTTTCTACAGTGTCAGACATCACAAAAATCTCACTTAAACAACTTTGAGGAAAGCAGAGGTACAGCCTGGCTGGTAATTACGATACAAGACACTTGGGTGTCATTAAAAGCACCGAGAGCTGAAGAGCTATTCATCATCAGGAGTATTGCAAAGTTACCATGACTTTGATAACTTACAGTGGATAAAGACAGAAGGGAATGAAAAAGATTTATTGAGTAGTAAAGATTAATTCCAAGTTATTGCCAGTGAGGAACTCCAGCAGCAACTCTTTTCAACACATGAAAAAATCATGCATATCTTCATAATCTCTAGATGCAGTTGCAGTTGGAGATGTATTCTTCAGTGACTGCAAAAGTTATTTCATGTTTTTATGAAATAGCGTTAATATGGTGTATATGTTAAAAACCTACATTCTGAGATTTGCAGAGAAAGATTAGCATACTTCCATCTGAAACACAGTATTTAACACATTTATACACTTTCATTTTATAATTTTTATTTTAAAAAATATAACATGTATTATATATTGTATATATTTTACATATATATTTTTACATTCTATGTTTAGAATAAAATATATAGTATAAACAACTGTAATCACACTTACATTAACATAAATTATTATGATTAGCATTATGCAAATCACACATATAAAGACATGAAGATAATGTATATATGTATAGTATTAATTCCTTGTTAGAACTTGCATGCACATCTCAATATCTTTGCACATACATACTATTTAAATATTGTTGATGTTTACAAATACCCGTGACATAAATGAACATGCAAAGCAGTTGTACTACAGTTTTGGGGAGGGGTTGTTTCTTTATCTTGTGTTTCTTACTAATGGATCTCAGCTGCTCCCTTCCTCGATTTTACTCTGAGGCAATAAATAATTCAGTGTGCTAATTTGACAGATGACTCTCCAGGAGCCTCCTACCATTACTAGCACCATTAGGCCATAATATGCATGATGGGCATAGACCATTCAGCAAATGTCCTTCACTTGTTTACCCCTAAAGAGATGTGCTCTGCGCAATTAACTAATGAAGCATTATGAGCCTTTTTTTCTCTTTCCCTGCTATTTCAATATATCAATGCAGATTGTCTAAAGGCAAACTATATTTTGTTTTCTTTTGGCAAATGAGTATTTATGTGGAAGCTGTAAACTTGCCTTAAGTTCCATCTCTGTAACTAAAGAAAAAATAATGAGATGCTGAAAAAGAAAATTTTTTTAAAAAATATTTTACAGAGCACATATATAAGGAATGCATTGTAGAGAGATGACAGAAAAATCTGAAGTTAGCTTCAGTATTATGTCAACAGAGAAACAGTGAATGTATAGTTCAGGGTTTTGTGCCTCCTTTGTGCTGGTTGTATTTTGGATAGCTGCAAGAATCAAAAGGGGATCATATTAAAATTGTGAAAAGCGATCAGGAACAAATAATAGTCAAAAAGTATGCATATAAGATGAATACCAGTATTGTGAGATATATTTTAATCCTATATATACATCACAGCAGCCAAATGGTGTTACATATATTTGTAGAAAGAGAAGAAAGAAGAAAATGTGTAAAGATAAATTTTAAAAAATTAAAGAGAAAACTATGAGAGCACCTATTTTTGTTGGTCATCTTATGACATTGTAGTTTTTCTTCCTTGGCCGATATTAGAGCCGCTCTCTAGAGTCCAGCAGAAAGGTGCGTATGCACAAATAAATCCACAAGAAAATCTTCCAAACTGTTATGTATTTTTCCATAACATATGTGGTTAAATGCATCATGAAAGATATCTAAAACTGGATTTTTCTCTTAAAGAAAATTTTTGTCTCTCTTTAAGTTTCTTTTTACTTTAATGTCTCCAGTTCCTCACCTATATATGTCAATTTACCCCCCTCCTTTACCCTTCTTGCTCCTCCTTTCCATAGCACATATCATCCTTCATTTCTACACTTCAAAAGAGGCTCTACTTTCTATGGAAAGATAATTTTGTAATATATTCTGAAGTTTTTGGGGGTTCTATATTTTTTATAACAAAATATTAATATTGGAAATTAAATGTAACAATTTTCCTCATATGCTCTGTAAAACAGTTTTCATTTTCTGTTCGAATCTGTTTGTTTATTCACGCATGTGCCTCTAGCTCTTCTTAGCTTACGTGAAAACATGTAACTCCTCACTGTCCTCAATAAGCTTTGTTACTGGTTCCTATTCCCAAGGAACTCTTTCCATTTCACACAAAGCCGTTATTGGATGAAAAATGTCCTGCCTTGGCTAGTAGGCTACCAGGATGGAGAAGGTGGTATACGAGGTATACCAGGAAACTGGAGTGCTGCATGGTGGATCCAGCCTGATTTACTTGTACGAATTCCCTTCTGCTCAGAGTGCAGAGAAACAGGAGATAAGTTCTATACCCTTCCCTGTACCCAGGTTTAGCTGCCTATCACTACCATAAAAACTATGCAAACAGTCTTTGTGGTATCCTAAGCAGATCTGCTCTCCATTTATGTTGTTCTGTCAATCTGATCAGTGAGAAATTGCACCAGAGGGAAAGCAGGTGAGCTGGACCCCAGAGAGGGAGGCATCTAGTCTCTTGCAACAGAAGGAAAAGTGGGCTCATCCTCCTCCTGAGGATGACCTGGCAAATAAGTCCTACATTTTTCAAGGAGCAGTCATTAAGCAAGATTAGCAAATTAAATTTTGTTATGTGTTCAAGTGCTCTAATAATGAGAACTATGGAGAAGACTGAAATATATTCCAGTTTTTCCTTATGTACTCTGGCTTTTAATGCATATCTGCACTGATCTTCCTTAATCCTCAAAAACTACTAATTTTCAAAGTATTTGTTCATTTATAGCACTCACAACCATAAATAAATCTTCTCATTTCTGTTTAAGGAATGTAGCAACAGTCCACTAGAAATCCTTATTCTCAGAATCAACAGAGTTTACAGTTGATGCAAAGTGCTCTTATGGGAGATATACATGCTTGTAAGTGCTAAGTATTAATCACGTAAGTGATTAGAAAATATGCAAATAAGCGTGTTCATATAAAATCTCCATACAAATTGCTCTCAGTAGCCTGTGGCCTTGAGTAACATTTTTAAAACCTTGATTAAGTTATTAAAATATAATTTTTTAAAAAGTTAGACATTATTATAATTATTTTTATAAGAAAAGTTAGCTTTAATAAAACTTTCCATCTCAGGTTAAACAAGCTTTATGCCTCAAATGCAGCATACCATGGCAGGCAGACAGTAATATACATGAGGCACAGGGAGTGATGAAAAAAAGCAAACAATTTGCATTGAAAACAAGGGTTATATGGTTGTAGCGTGTGCCCTATTGTGCCAAACAATGGTATTAGCACCCCCTTAGGCCTCATGGTAAGCAATGGACATGTGGCTGTAGAAAAAAGAAACCTCTCATCCCACTTTCTCCCAGTGGTGCTTTGTTGGTTCACAGCAAGAGTCTGGCTTCGTGTCCTGATCCCACTTTAAGAGGAAGTCCAGCTCAATTCAATTTGCCTTTCCGCCTTTTAGTAATGACACAACATACATGTGAGCAAACCCCATGATAATGCAGAACAGATGGGCAGATTTTTGTCTAATTAGATTCTGGACAGCTTGTTTGCTTGTAGTAAATGTGCGTGTATTTAGAGATTTCACACTTATTATAGAGACAACAGATTAGCCAAAGACAAGGACAGAATGCTTCTGGGGTTTTTTTTTTTCTGCTTAGCATAGGTGTAGGTTTACTAAAGAGAGGTATTTGGTAAAATCTACAAGTTTAATTGAATTGCTTGTTGTTATCATGCTCTTCTTGGATTGAACAGTCTGCATTTTGATGCTAGAACACAATGCACCATTACAGAAACTTTTCTTTTTCAACAGCCCATTAGTAAAATAAAGGTTTCCAAAATTTATGCCACATATATTGCAGGAGTGTGACAATTCCTTTCAACTACTGTACAAACATAATGATTCCAAAGAACATTTTGTTAGTCACTTATAGCTATTCTCTTAATACCTATTTACTAGTGTGCATTTTTTGTTCCATTAATATCCTCAAAGCACTTTGAAAGTTTGCTAACAAAGCATTGAATTGCTTTTGGAGGACAATTTTCCTTATCTGTGGTGTCATATTGCCTTATGAACAGAAAGCACAAAGTGCAATTTATGCAAAATAATATTGCAAGACAGAAAATACACTGTGTCCAAGGAAACATATGGTATGGCATTCCCATTGAACCTAATAAGGTTTCTCTACTTTTTAGTTGTTCACTTAGAATATACGGTGCAATTACATTAAAATGTATGTTAAGACAAAAACAAAAAAAGCGCAACTACTGCTTTCAGGCGTACTGTGCTGTATATGAGCCTAATTTCCATTCCTTATTCACCTACAAATTACTTTCATCTTAAATTTGAGACTAGAGCAAACATGCCAGATATTTTCAATATTAATAATACAATTAAAATATAATTCAAATAATAGTGGTGTATAGCTGTCCATCATCCTCATGAGTCATCTCTTAAGAGCATCACAAATGATTTCATCCTGTTTTCCCTTCACTTCATGGTCTAGACATGGAGTGGTGATGAGATGAGACTAGCCCTCTTGACATGGATATATTGATGCCATTCATCTGTATGTCTTGTTTTTCACCGGTGTAACAACTAGCACAACACCCACCACCCTATTTCTGTTTAGCTCAGAATTAAGCTGTGTAAAACTGAAGTAATGCTGGTCAGAGAGGAAGGGTTTCTTTGAAATATAAAGTGTTTTAATTTACCATTCTCTCACTCATATGTTTTACTCTGTTACAATAAGAGACCTGCACATCCCATACGCCACATATTTTCTTCATAGGTGTAAGGAAGAGTGTTCTAGTTGGTGCTTGGATTATAGCTCTGTTCTTGTCTTGGTTCCCAGGGTTTCCTCAGTGAAGGACCTTGACAGGCCAGGTGGGTGGGCTGCATGTGCTCAATCTCCTAAGGTCTGTAACAGACAGCTGCTGAGTCTGCTGAACACCCTTGGAACCAGTCAGGGCAGTCATGCATCATTTCCAAAGCACCATAACACAGCCTTTTATCCCATTCCCTAGTATCTTCTTTTAAAGAAGAATATTCCAAACAATGGAAATATTATTTCTCTTATTATTATAATAATGTTTATCATTCTAAGGAGCTAATTTTAGTATAGCACTGAAAGGAAAGACACTCATAGTCGAAATCCGATTTCTAGAGCATCATAGATTAGATCTGGAAGTTATGCTGAGACACAAAAGAGATAGCAAAAAATCAGCAATTAGGAAGATAGCAGAGAATAAAATAGCAAAAGTATTGGATACTGTGGTATTGTCACTAACCAAAGCAGGGACCTTTAAAAAATTGCAAAATTTTATTATCTTCCACATAGGAGTTGCTCTAGATTAATTTGTGAGCTGTATTTTACTCAGAACAGGTCTGATTTAAATCCTTCTCTGAATTGTTCATCTTGAACAAATTTACTCCCGACTTACAAATAAAGTAATTATTTTTTAAATAGGTATTTTTAATAAGTATTTTTTAAATAGGTCATCAAAATAAACTTTCTAAGCATTTTCCCCTTTTATATATTTTATTTATTTTAGCTACTATACCTCTTTTTCTTGTGCATTTTGCATTTAATATTAGTTGATTGGGATAAGTCTCATGAGAAAACTCTTCTTGTACTTTGTGTACATGCTTATTTTCTGCTTTACCCACGTGTGACAAAACAAGTTACACTTACTGGCTTTTCAGAACCTAGAGATTTAATTACATTTGAGCTTTTTTATTCCTTTGGGATGGTGTTATCAATGCTCGAGTGACCTGAACATATTACTGCCTAGCTCTTAAATTTTACACTGTATTTTTGACTTGCTTAGTTTTTATATTATTAAACATTCTGCTCTAAATCAGTTTTACTTTCAAGTAGTCAGAACATGTCCCCTTCTTCCCATTATAACTGGTCTGGGACTTCACTAGACCAAGCAGGAACCTTATGCTGCTGCCATCATGATCATACTGCCTTTGTGGAAAAAACGTGTAACTCAGGAGCAAACACAACCTATCTCTGAGCTTGGGGAAAATACAAACTGCACTGAGACAAATGTGTGAGCATGAGCTACAGGAACTCAAAAATGCTGGAGAGGGAAAGAAGTAATCAGGAGTTGAATTATTGAGTCCTTAACTGAGCAGTCTCAGTCACAGCTAGTTTCGTATGAGAGAAGGTGTTAAAACTTTGAATGCTTGGGAAACTGTAGAAACACGACAGGTCAATTACCAAATAACAAACAAAAAAAGAGGTCCTGCTATACTATGAATGAATCCATGTTTTTTCGTCACAGAATTAGCCTGGTTCAGATAGAAATGTTAATGAGCCTTGGTCTTAGCATAAGAAAGCCTGATACAGAATAAACTCATTTACAACAGGAGGCTCTGGAATTTCTTTTTAAAATAATCACCCCAGGTTTTACCTGACAACACAGTATTTGCCCTCTGGATCTTATGACAACTGAAGCCTGTGGGAATACTACAGATTTAGAGGAGCAGAGAGACAAATGGAAAAATACAGTATATTTGTCAACTATACCACTAGTGAACATGTAGTCAAATATAGAGGGTTGTAACTTGCTTCTGGATGGTGCAGCTTTATACAATTGTATCTCACATTAATCTTATTTTATTTTACTGCTCACAATTAGGAAATTTTTAGCCTTAAACATGTGAAATTAAAACCATGGATGATTTCTTAATTGTGCAACTCCTCAGTACTCAATTAGCATCGCTCTTCTTTCCCCTAACAACGATGTAATACTGTACTAATGAAAAACAGGGCTTCTTTATTTGCTATGGCCTTGGGGTCAATTATCAATTTATCATTGTGTCCTGCAGGTTTAAAATAAAATAGTCTGTGCAGTGTAACCATTGTGCAAAATTGACATTAAGTAGATTCTGCAAGTATGGACTTAATAAAAAATACAAAGAGTGCTGTCTAAAAGGGTTCTACTCCTATAAATTCTATTAGGTTGCCTTTAATACAGGACAGTAGGAAACTGCAAAACTAATTTAAAGGGTTTTTTTCCTTCTACTATCTTTGTGTATTCTGTATGACGATAATCAAGAGAGAGCTAAATTAAAAATAGCTTCGATTGTGTTTTGAAGATTTGTTATGATTACAAACTTAGCTTTGATAATAAAAATGTTGCTATTGCTCTTAATGAATGAAGAATTTAGAGTCTTTATCTTATAACTGTCAAATACTGCTATAAATTAATGAATTCATAAGTCAATGAAAAATTACTTAGGTATGTGAAGCATTAAAACCTTCTTATTTAAATTAGAAAACCAGAAAATTATTAATCGGAAGTCAAATTTATTATTTAAGCATACACCTGGTTAAGTAGTTCATTTTTCGCTCACTTACAGCAAAAGCTCCATCCCTTTAAGTTCCAGAATTACCGTTTCTTTGTTCAACTCTGCTCTAGGAAGTTGAATGGACATGTGCTAATACAAGGGCAAATAAAAGTGAATTAAAAAATCAGTATGTTCCTTGTTCCCATCACTTTGGTGCCACTTTCACAAAGAGTTTCCTGGAGCTATGTTTCAGTCATGTTGGCCAATGCTGAATATTTGTGGGACTTCTTTCTTAACCTTGACATCAAATCTGAGGTCCCATAATTCAGCATCAGGTTATTTCTCTGTATTTTCATCCAAAATTTTTATTATCTTTGCTTGCTACGGGAAGAAGAATGTAATTTCAGCCTCCTAAATCTTAGGAGAACTCTTAGTTCCCTCTTGTTTCCCAAGACCCCAGCAAAACCTGATCATCACCTTGGAGAAGATAAGCACTATGATATTTGGCTCAGGACCGAACCTTTAGACCTGACCCCACCAGAAACTGCCCTCCTCTCTCTTTCTTTATTGACAAACTACTGCCATACAATCCAGCTTGTCTTTACACGTTTGCATTAAATACTCAGGTAGTCATACACAGACAGCTGTTGTAGTATTAGTCCAGCTTTGCTGCCAGTGTGATTGTCACTGTGTCTCTCCCCTGCACACTGAGCCGTACACCGGTGACAGTGTTTTTGCGTGAGAGCTGGGGCTGCTTTCCCAACTCTGTCAGAGTTGAAAGACAGAAATTTGTCTGTAATAGAACTTTTTCACATCTTTCTTTTCCCCTTTCCTATTTTTATTCTTGGAGCCAACTTTCATTAATCCTGCTTTCCTCCTGCTCTCCTGAGACTCTTTTCCTCTATTACGCTGTGGCTAGCTCTGAATAAACTCAACAACAGCCACACATGTACAAGGAGGTGATGGAAGACAGACAATGCTGAGAAATAGTTTTTCACACTAGACAGGTTTTCCCACCATACTCTCATAGACCTAGTTCAAGCCTCTTGTGGCAACAAGAGCTTGAAGTGTATATCAATATTTTCATTCCTGAAACTAAACCAGCAAATATCACAAAAGGAGAGTAATTTTTCAACTGGCGCCTTCTTCTGTGGCAGCACACAGGGTGGCACGACTGAGATACAGCCTGTTTAATTGATTAGTGCACTTGAGAGAGGGCTGGGTATGGTCCAGTACAGATCATTCTAAACATTGATAAATTACCACCTTTGTGTGAAACGGTTGAGGTGGGACCACTGCCCTTTGACAAACCAGAAAATGAAATGATTACTATTGGATTCTATTGACTTGTCTGGTTAGAGCAGTTGTGCTTCTTCCCAAAGGTTAATTGGACTTGAACTCAAGAAATTAAGGGGTCAGCTAAGGTCACAGTGACAGCAGGCAAACTTTTAACTTAGCACTAATAATATTTGTCAGGGAAAGGACATGCTGGAGTTCTTTAGCCATGACTGCTCAGGGATTTACTATTAAAAAAAAAAAAATTCTTTGTCTAAATTATTATAGAATCTGTAGGCCTATGTGGTAATAATGGTCATTAACATTCTAATTTTCATCAGATACTATAGATCAAAGATCAAGACTATGACTCCAAGCTCAAGACAATTGAGCCAAACTTGCACAGTTGTATCAATGGGGTTCACAAAAAAATTCCTTTTAGAAATGTTAAGAAATTCAATGCAAAATGGTCTGGAAAAAACTCTGTGATTATAGTGTCTGTGTCAAAATTCTAAAACTCTTTACTTTGGAAATTTTTATATTGACTTCTTTATTGTCTTGATTTTGTGTGTTTGATTCTTTCTGGTTGTTTAAAGGCAGATTTAGAGTAATTACAGAAATTCACTGTTTTGTTGGTAAAAAGCCCAAAACCCAACAACCCAGCATTAGTTAGGAGAGGACTGAGCTCTATATTATGTAAGAAGGAAAGAACCCCAAAATATCTTCAGTATCTTCTAGTTGTTGACCACATGTTCTTTCACATTCTTGAGAGACCTCAACAGGTTGGAGAAATGGGCAAAGAACAATCTGAAATTCAACAGAGGCAAATGTAGGGTCCTGCACATGGAGAGGAATAACCCCAGGCACCAGCGTAGGCTGGGTGCTGATTGCTGGAAAGCAGCTGTACACAGAAGGACCTGGGGGTCTTGGTGGACAACAAGCTGTCCCTGAGCAAGCACTGTGTCCTTGGGGCCAAAACAGCTTGGAATGCATCAGGAAGAGCACTGCCAAAAGGCTGAGGGAGGTGATCCTGCTCCTCTTCTCAGCCCAGGTGAGTGAGGCACATCTGGACTGCTGTGCCCAATTCAGGGCCCCTCAGTATGAGAGAGACATGGAGCTCTTGGAGCAGGTCCAGTGGAGGGCAACAAAGACGATCAAGGGGCTGGACCATCTCTCTTATGAGGAAAGGCTGTTGGAGCTGGGCCAGTTCAACCTTGAGAAGAGACTGCTGAGAAGGGACATCATCTATATCTGTAAGTATCTGAAGGGATAGAATCACTTTTGTGATTCTGTGACATTTGCGCAGTTTTTTAATAATATTATTAACATATGATTTCACATTGATATCTCTCACTGTCTGTGTACATGAATGGGATATATGCATATATATAGAGATACACTTATTTTTCAAAAGACACTATGCATTTTTTATATTTCAAGATAAATAAGCATTAATACTATTTAGTGAAAATTCAGAATTATACTCGGATGTGATATGCATTAATTTTAGTTTATCAGATTAATGGCCCTGATAATTTACTTGACCAGATTTGTCCTTAGTACAAACAGAAGAGAGTAAAACTCAGTTTTCTGGTCTTCCCATGCTGGAATTTGTTAACTGGAATGATTTTAAAACATTTGTCTTGTATATGTACTTCACACAGCTCTAGAACATCATTGTAGATTCAGCTGATTTAGGAAGTGGAAGAAAGATTATGATTGCAACAATAAATAAGTATGCTTACTTTCAGACAAAAAATCAACATTTTTGATGATGCACTTGAATACAGATTTTATTGCTTTTATGTATGTGGATTTCATAAGTGTGAAGATATGAAACTGTATTCTATTGCTTAGATTGAATTTGGACACTGGTTCTGGCTGCTCTGGTAATGATTATGAACAACATTTCTAGAAATCTGAATGCATGAGAAGAACCAGAGTATTAATATCTGTACCTTACTAATTTACTGCAAAACCTAAGGAGAGTTGCTTTCAGTTAGTGGTTTTAGTGGCTTTTCAACAAATATTTTTCAAATGTGAGAAATTAAGGATGTGCAAAACATGCAGAGACAATCAAGTCTAAAGATACTGGTTAAAGAAGCAGCTGCAGGCCCCTCCTATACCTGAACTTTAATCAACCAAGTGCAGACCAAAGGAAATCAACTGATTTGGTGAAAAGACTTCAGTGTCAAAATAAAAAGTGTGTATCTACTTCCTCAAGTAGAAAGGCATGCTGCATGCAAGAAATACAAAAGCAGAAGTAGATGGAGCAAGAGAAAATTTTTACACATTCTGAGACACATCCATTTAGGAGAAATATTCCTGGGAAAAAAAATTTAAATAGAAAACAAAATCCCACTCTAGCTGCTCTGCTCATGGAGAGCAATAAGATGGGCTTCAGCATGGACAAACGAGTCTAATCAAATAATTTATATAGAGAGAATTTTGATAAAATTTTTCTACATTGACACAAAGCTAACAAATTATCAGAAAATAATCAACATACAAAAATATTTTTACTCAGTGGACTTTGATTAATCCTTTGGGTTTAACCTAAAATTTCATCTGGCATTATTTCTGAATTAGAAAACTTGAAATAGGGAATTCAATTTAAATAGTCTTTTTACTAGAATAACCCTACTGGAGTGGCTATTGTTACTCACTAATATTAGATACAATATATCATCAGAAATCACAAAGGGGAATATACAACATCCCTTCTGAAGATTCTGTTCTATGACCAGAACCACAAATATACTATCTGTGTCTTAAATTTTGCTGTTTATAATAATGCACTGCTTGTTTAGTAAATAAGGTATTTTTGAGCATATGCGGTACTGTAAAACTTGCAGCACCCACTATTTGCCTATTTAGGAAATCATGAGGCAGAAGTTAGTTTCTTTAAAGAAGCATGCAAAGCACCTAGCCCAGCAGTGGTCTTTGCTGCCCTGAATGAAGCTTTAAAGCTATTCTCTTTACAATATTTATGAGATGTCCTATACAGTTCAGTTTCATTTCTAAAGTGGGAAATACAAACTTATCTCTTTTTTTTCTTCCAATGAAATTATTCAATAAGAAGGTGCTAAAAATCAAGAGAAAAAGTGGGCTGTATACAACCTTTTGCTATATCTACACAGAAACATTAAATTTGAAAAAAAAAAAAAAAAAAAAAAAAAAAAAAAATTGTTAGTACTTCAGTTCCTGAGTTACAACCTTGGTTTCTCTGTGTTTACAGAAAAATCAGGTTATGACTACGTGAGGGAAAAGTTACAAAAAGTATTCTTATTATATATCACATTGCCTCTGAGTCAGCACTTAATGCAATTTACCTTTAGAAAGAAGTAGAGTTCCTTTAACCTAATTTTCTATTTGGGAAGTGCAGTAAAAAAACCCTGTTGGAACTGGTGCATTAAAGAGTGGAGGAAAGTAGTGGAGCAGCAAGGACATCAAACAACATATTTCTTCCAGTCAGATAAATTAGGAAAATTTACTGTATTTGTTGTAGGTGTTGCTGGGTCTTAGATTAGGAGAAACTTAGTGTCTTCAATTCACATAATGACTGAATTAGGTTTTTTGTATTTTAAGCACTTTTTATGTCCTACTATTAACAGAATACATTTTTGTCAACATTTCTGAGCACTAAGGCTAGAAAATTCCAAGGTCTGCCTAGCAGAAATGTGTTCCATTTTCTTAAAATAAATCCAAAGTCTTACTCGTATTTTTCTGAGTAATATTTTTCTACAAAAATTTGGTTTAGGTTTTAACTTCTCAATGTAAAACAGCATGTTACATCATATAAATGGTAGTTAGTGACCAAATTATGTCTTTGATGGCATTTTATGAGATAAAATTAGTTTGCATGCACATAGAAAAAACCATCTGTTTATATATAGTTTAAATAATTCTGCAAATCTCCTACATGCAGCAACAACAAAAAATTATTTGCTTTAAGCTACGTAGAGTCTACTTGTAAAAGCATGCTTGAATTAAAAAATAAGATAAAACAGTTATAGTGGATTGTGAGTATTCTGCTCATGTATACCATATATTTTTCTGAATGAAGCACTATTGCTAGCAATGAATAGTAATGAACTGTGTATGTATGTATTTACTTAATGTGACTTCTGTTATTGTCATTATTTGATAAAAAAATAGGCATCTTCATTGTAAAAGAATTTTTCTTCACTCTTCATGCAGAAGATTTTGAGGGTTTTTTTAAGAGGTAATTTCCTTATTTCCATCTTTTCACGTTTATGTATCTTGTTAGGTAAATTCCTGTTACCTCAGACTTTCCTGACTGTTGCTGTCATCTTCAGTCTCAGATATAGACACATGTAAACTGTGTTGTTTCATCTAGTTTCAGTTTGTCTGTCCAGAACAAACTAAATGAAACTGCTTTTGATTAAGTAGTCAGAAATAAAAGCTAAATCAAGATTTTAATCCTATTATTCTGGGCATATCTTTGAACATGTTTTATGATTTTGACTTTGCAATCAAATCACCAAGTCTCAGCTTTAGGTTTGTTTTCATAGAGAAATTCCATTAACCCTTATAAGATACTTGGTTATAATATTGACATACAGGAAAGAAATTGCTAAAATTGTTAAAAAAAAAAAAGTATGTCAATACCCAGCTATGGCCATGGCCAATTTAGAACAATAGGTACAGGTGTATGTACCCATTGTATGCAACGTATCCATTTAAAATGCTTCATTAATTATTTTTAAATCTAACGTGAGATTAAAAGCACTGTAGAGGAAACTAAAATGCAGGTGTGGTGCCATACCAAAACCACAAAAAGGACAACACCTGTGTGCCCTTTGTGGGACAGGTTCTCCTAGAATGCTGCTCCTAGCCTAGCCACAAATTTAGTGGAGAATCTTGGGGTTTGCTTTCCACTGAGAAGCTCAGGACTGGTTGATGCATACAAAAAGGTTAGGCCTGTACCACATCCTGGCACACAGGAAACTGCAGAAACCTTTTTGCCTTGATATGTATAGCAAACATCACTTCAATGATATCATGAATATATGCCAGGAAAAGAAGAGCAATAACTGAGTGCATTCTGATAATATTGTAGGGTTATTCTTTTATGTTGTCAAAGAGGAGATTTAATGTTGCTGTTATAGTCTCCAAATCAAAAAAAGACAAGAAGATGAAAGCAATAAAAATCTGCTTCTCTATATGCACATATAAAAATGCATTGGTTTCCATAGTTTACTCAAGCAAAAAAACAAACTCTTGCTTTAATTTTTGCTGTAGTCAAGACATTAGTGACAATTTATGAGTTAACCTTAACAGGACTAAAAATATTCTTACAGGTGAATTTCAATCAGCTTGATAAAGCATATGTAGTTGTATAATTTGTCTTCTTCTTTCTAATCTCTTTGCTGGTTTAGTTGGATAGTTTCCCTCTCTACCTAGAGCTAAAATTCAGTATTTGGAGCAGTTATTTTTATACAGCACTGTAAATATTTTAGTGCCCTTGCATAACATCCATCTGAATGCGTTATTTCTAATCAGGTTTAAAATGTAAAAGCATTTCAGGCTGAATTTTTTAAAAGTCTCTAGATGCTAGATGTATGTTCCATGCATAATGCTACTGAACTCCAGCCTGGAGTGGGGCTTCTTATGAGTCTATGAAATGTTAAAATTGAAGGAAAACCCACAAGTACAGCTACATGGATCCAAACCTCGTGTTTAGGTAGTCTAGAAGGCTCCAGAGCTGGATTGGCAAATCTCATGCCTATGACAGTAGCTACCCCAGTGGCTATGTGAGGACAAGAATGGATGGGGTCTTGAGCACTTGGGTCCTTTTTTGTGCTGCTTTGGTTTATGCCAGTGGTGCCTTAGAGTCTGTTTGTCTGCTGGAGCATAATGTGACTGTCTGCTTCATGCTTCTCTATTTATCTCTAGACCTGGCTCCACAACTCTTTGGCAGGTAGACAGAGTATAAGTCTTTCTTGGTGCTGAATCCATCTTGTCACTCACCATGAAAATCTCTTCAAGATTATATTTCTTGGCCTTTGCTTCTTTTGCTCTGCTAGGAAGGAGAGCCAAGGAACACGATTCTGTGTGTCTTCCCATGTGTTCAGTAGAAATTGAAAAACCATTTTTACAATTTTTCAAACAAACTGCTATTTTCATATTCCCGTTTTCCATAATCAGAACACTTTTTGGAAACTATGGATAGTGAATATTAGTTTTGGAATTCATTTATATACTTGTGTTGTTTGAACATTGTACTCAGCTTGGACCAAGGTTGATCAATTTTTGAAGTATGGGTGATGGTACCCACATATAGATTCATAAGTATCTGAGCAAAATACTGGCAACATTGCTAAACTCAAGTAAAAGTTAGATTTTATCAATATTCAAAGTATTTTTCTGAAGGGTTTAACATTTAGCAAACCCTACCAAAAAATTATTGTGCATCACTGTGCTCAAAACTTTTATGAATATCAGGCCACTTGCTAAAAAATCAGTGTAAATGCTTGAAATCTTGACTTAGAATAAAGGAAATACAAACTAAGTTTGCTTACTCAGTGCTAAAGCCTACTCCAGTCTTTTCTTTTTAGAATAAAAATGTCTATGGACTATAAATTTTCCTTCCCTGTTGCAACAAAACAAGTTACAGTCCTTGTGGCGTGGTTATGGACAATTCACTGGTGCTAAGCCCTACTCTTCTTGAGAAAGGACTTCCAGAGTTGGATATCATGTATATTCCTGAGTGATATGTCTAGAAAAATTTGTGGGTTTTAATGGATTCTCACCCTATGCAGAGGTGTATTGCCTTTCTTGTTACCAGTAGAGTTATATTAAAAGTTAAGAGCTATATTCAAATTTTTTTTCTTTTTTTTCAGTGTCACTTCAGCACCTCCATGGCAGTGCATTTCTTGCAGTTCTGCCTGTTTCAGTGTCAGCCATACCATTCCCTTCTCCATCAAGGAGAGGCAGAGCTGGCAGGAGGGACAGGGGAGGCTTCTTTTTTGCTCTGTCTTTCTCCAGTGCCATGTGCAATCAGATTTGTGGCATGTCACTTCAATCTGTCAGCATCCCCTTAGTGCAACTCAGTCACCCATAAGGAAATACCTTGTGTGTTGGCAGAGGATGTTCTTTAACAACACCCAGTCGCTCAGTCAAGCAGGCTAAAAGGGGCAGCAGACAGCACCCTCACACCAGTGTATGCTAACTGAGCTCTCTGTCGATGTGTCTTGACCTCATAACAAGACACAGCAAAAAGGCCTGAGTGAAGAGCAGAGAAAGGGTACCCTTGCCTTGTCTGCTAAAAATGGCAGCTTCCTTTACTCCACTCAGTCAGAAACAAACATATTTGGTATGTGTGTGGGCGTTCACATGCGTTCTTTTATATATAGATATATACATATATACATATATAAACAAAACTACACACACAATTTCCTTTTTGCAGTATGGGAATGTAACCACTAGATGACACCACGAGATAGTTCCTATAGACCTGATTTTTCATTCTTTATTCATCTGTCTGTTCAAAAGGTGACATTCTTGCTGAGATTGTAATTAAGATTACAGAGGTACGCAAATTAAGTGATCTGGCAATTATTAATTGTTACCTTACTTTAATATTATCAATTACTGTCCTAGAGTGCAAAGAGCTTAGAATTTATGATCATTTGGACAGTGGATCTCAAACATTACCTCTCCTTCCCTGCTGTGCATATCTTTAATTGTCTACTACAGAAGCATCATTTGTATTTCCACAGCCAAGAGTCTGCTGGTGCTTCTGCAGCAAACTTTCCTGTTGCAGTGGTTTACAATTCATGTCTGAGAATCCACATAAGGTGAAAACTCATCAAGTCTTGCTGCAAGATTTTGTATTTATATCAGATCAGAATTAACTGTTTTGCCCTACTCTGCTACTTTTAATATTCTCTTGAAATGAGCTAAAACCATGGGGCTTGATAATAAGAACTAAGAAATGTTTTCCCTTTCTCAAAAGAATGTAAAAATTTATCATTTGATATGAATTTTTGAGATTTAGATTTTGGTCATGGAAAAGAAGAAGCAGGTTAAAATTGTCCTTTTAAGTTATTTTACCAATTACCAGTTACACTACCAGATAAACAACAACAACAAAAATGTATAAATATCCAAGGCCAACAGTTCGGCATGGATGTTACATTACACAAAATGGCTGAAATTTCTAAGTGGTGGACAGAAATTTATTTGCTTGTTTCTAAGTTCATAAAAGCAACATAGTATGAGTCGTCACCCATAAATACCAATTAGACATAGACCCTGCTTGATAATACAGAGAATTAATTTGGCCATAAAAATATATGCAAGACGTAAGGAAACAACACTCTTCAAAGATTTTTAGCCATTCCTACGTCCTACCCCCCATATTCAGGTATTAACACAACTAAGCAATAACTTCTTTACCGAAAGAAATCCTTCATAAATATTCACTGGCTTACAACAACGAAAAAACCTGGAGGATTGCAGTAGGATAGCTTTTCTTCTATGAGCGTGTTACAAATATACCCATGTGTTTCATATACTTTAGTACTACTGCTTAGAAAAACTTCAGCAATTCCCACTGTGTCTATTGCGGCCATCATTATAGTGATAGTAAAGGGAAGTACTTTTGAAGAACTTACTGGTGAACTCTACACAAGTAAGCAAAAACAGGGGATACAAGGCAAAACTTCTATTGTGTTTTTTAACAGTAATTGGGTTTCTAAACAGTAATTGGTATTTTTAATCATTTTTCTGATGAGGCAATAAATTTAAAAGTCATGGATGAAACTTCTCATTCGCAGCTTGCCTGAGTGGTTAACAGTGATTGCCGTCATCCCTGCTCTGACACAGTGTGAGCTGGGAGGTGCAAGAGCATCAACCTTGTGCTTTGCCCCTGCTCCAGAGACAACTGCTCAAATTTCTGATTGCTGGAGAGGAACCCACCACCTGGTCCAGATCAGGAGCTACTGGGAGGCACCCACTCTCTGTAGGTTCATGGCCCTACAGAAATCACAGTGCCAACTACACCATGAATGTAAGTGCTGATGTGACGTGAGAAGCCTGCCAAGGCTGACTCCTGGCAAAGTGGAAATAATAAATCAGTGAGTGTATGAAAAGGAGCCATTGTGTAAAGAAATTATAAAGGTTATAAGGAGGGATCACATGCCTGTTGTATAGGACTGAAGAAATGAAGTCTTATTGTAACCCAACGAACTTGGGGATGTGATTTCTGAGAACATACAAAACCCACCATTAGCTTTACTAATACAAATAAGAAAGACTTTCTTGTCCAATGCCTTTATGAAAGTGTGGCTGGCACAATGTCTTAAGATTCTTCAGAATAAAGTGACGAATGCCTGTGAAATATAATTTTTGTGTAATTGCTGTGGTGATTAGTACAGGGGCTCTGCAGCTAATAGTTTGCAAGTACTTGAATAGAAAAATTGACACTTTCATTCCCTTTTTATAGATAAGACAGACTTTACCTGAACTTTGCTTTTTTGAGGGGGTTGGTTTGGTTTTTTTTTTTCAGAAACCACATGGAAATACTTGCTGTAAAAGAGTCTTGGAGATCATACTTTCCAAACAAATAGAATACATATCGTAATTGTTTGATGTTTGATTTTTTTTCACATCTGAAAAGCAGATCACATTTTTATGTGGAACAATGACAATTGTCAGTGAAAGCACCACATACTCTGTTTGACTCTCTGTTGTTAAAAATCCAACTTGTTTTGCCCCCAGCAATTTTACAGGCAGTTCAAATTGCCTCATAAAACTCTAATGGTTTTCCTAATACACAATACGTATTGTGTGACAGGCACAGAAAACACATCTTATCACAGTTTATGCTAGGTAAAATATGCATCCAACTGGATCACTAGTCCACCATCAACTATTTTTAATTGTAAAATAGCTCTAAACAATATACTATCAAGTAATACACATTTTTTAATCTTAGCCTTTTAATTTTAGGCATATTAATTTGTATTAAAACTTTTATGTCTTCTGTTATATTGTAGAAGGGAAAATTTTAACAACCTAAGAAAATATTCACAAAATATTAACAGAAAATATATCACAAAATATTTTTGGCAGAGGTCTTATTTTGGTAGAGAAATAAATGTCTTTGTTTTGAGGGAACTTTACATAAGGACCAGCATTAACAGACTTAATTATTGTGTTCAGGAGGAATGCATAGGCCATGACATTTTCTAATACCTTACAATTGATGTAGGAGAGATGCACAGATGAGAATTGCCCCAGATTATCTCATTATTTTTCTTTGTAAATATGATAAATATGACAAATAAATACTGCTATCAATAATTTAAAGTGTGCAAAATCTGGAAATTATTTCTCAGAATTCAAGATATCTGCTTAGAATTAATGGAGTTTCTAGTAGTGTTGTTTATCATATTTCCCAGGTTTTCTTCATCTACTATCTATATTTTTCATTTTAAAGGACACTGATTTCACAATCTCAGTATTTTTGCTCAACTGTGAGGTTTAAGCATCTAAATGTTTTTAAATCTTGATTTTTTTTATTAAATCGTATCAGTTCAGTAGTTGTGACTATTAAATACATAACCTAAATTACAAAATCCTGAAGTAAGACAGCTCACTGGAGTGAAAAGCAGTTTTAGAAGTTTGTACGGGAGCTGAAACATCTAGGTTATGATTAACCTTAGAAGGTTAACGGGATGTTAGTTTAATTTTGTGTATTAATTCTGTTAAATTGCCTTGATATCCTGCAGAATCATTCAGTCACATCGGCTCCTCCCTGCCTGGAGTTGGCTGCTCCCTTTCACTACCTAAGAAAAAAACTACAAATACAAATGTATGATTCCTCATACAAGATATGTAGCTCCAAAATAGATACATTGTGATCACCCTTAGACTCAAATGTTTAATCAGAATTGACTTCCAAAAACCAAGTGGCATATAATATTTTGCAAAATATTATTAGATGTGGCTGTAGTATTAATGATGTTAGACATTATAATTAATAATTATTATCATCATTATAACTGTTGATAAGCAAAGAATACAAGCAATGCAAGATTCATGGGGAAAAATAATATATTTTTTATGAGCCAGCTAATGCAGTTTGAAAAAATAAACCAGGACACACAAGCCTTTGACAGACCTGAAATAGAAGCAACAAACTTCAAAGGTGACCTGAGTTTATCTTGACCATATTTTGTATTAGCACCTACAGACAGGCATAGTGGAGATCCATTGTTCAAAGCACTGTACAAATAGAAAATAAGAGACAGTTCCTGCACCACTGAGTTCACAAGCCAAACACTGAGCTGGGGAAAAGGAGGAGGGCAAACAGGCATACAGAGGTTAAGCTTTAACAGCTCAGTAACAGAACCAGAAAGGTACTTGCATCTCCTGGTCTGCAATCTAGGCCCAAATTGCCCAGAATACATTTGAAAGGCAAATGGCAATTTGTGTTTCCTCCCTCATAACCCTTAACCCTAGAAACTTACATGTTAGAAGGTCAAGACGGACCCTATGTGTGTCAATGCCTGGGGCCTGGTTCTGTAAATCACTAGTCTGAGCTGCAAAATTACTACCCTGCAAACTCATGGAAATTTAGTAATGGAAGTCCACTTGTGGAAATGCAGCAAACTCCATGGCAAAGAAACAGTTGATGGGATGAAGCCCTTTATCTGGAGTTTCTAATTTTTACTCGTTTTATAGACACATTTCATAGTTCTCCAAGGGACACTTAGCCAGCATTTTTACTTGTTGATTATTAATAAATAATTTAAAATTAGCAATTTGTGGGGACTTGATATATCAGAAAGTAGCTTAAAAATGATGTGATGATCTAATTTCCTTTTTCCCCCCTTTTTCTGATAGAAATATTTCTTTATTTTTTTCACCATTTACAGGTGCAGAATTAAAGAACATGTTCACTCACTATATTATTGATGCACTTAAGTGAAGTGTTCCAAAGCATATAATTACCGTGTAGGTTTATGGCCCTGAAGTAGATTGGGATAGTGGTGCTGCATATCCATGATTTGAAGGACATACAGTGATGATTATAGAGGCAGTACTCTACATCCATTCCAGCCCTTTTGTGTTTAGCTGGTTGCCATGGCAAATAATTGGATAGAATTTAAGCCACTTTCTTCCAAGTGGGAAATTCATAATTTTACCCTTCACATAATTTTGAACATACTTTTAAAGAATCTTAAAGTTTATGCAGGAATGGAAGACAGACTTGGAACAAAAAAAAAAAATAGATATCTATACATGGAACGACAGTTTGTTTGGAGGTTTCTTTCTTCTTTTTTTTTTTTTTTTAAAATCTTGAAGATTCAGTTTTCTTAACAACATGATATTGCAAAATTTGAGCCTAGTGAAAATACAAAAAGATTTGAACCCAGAGGGTTAGGAAACATGAGAGTGATCAAATACAGCTTACTTTAGCAATTGGTATCAAATAGAAACAAATGAGTAATTTTACGCACTCCATTTCCCAAATGTATTTAGCCCAAACCTTTTTTAAGCTTTGAAAATGTTGGTCATGTTGTGTTTATGGTTCATGGTAAGCATCTTTCATATTCCTGTTTTTCATTTTTTTTTTCTTTTTCTGAAGGCACAGATAAACTTTCCAAAAGATCAGCTGTGATTTCACATCAGTGCCCAATATACGCCACCTTGACTCAGTTTGGGGCTTATTATCTTATAGGCTGAACTATCAGTGGTAAAGCCTCACCAAGCATTGCACAATACATGGCAATCATGGAAAAGACAGACCTCCTCTACTTGCAGTATTGTTTTACAGTGGGGTTTTCTAGAGGTACACAGAATACAAGTGTGTCTCGTCCCGTTATATTAGTCTTGAGCCTCCTTGCCTTTAAAGCAAGCAGTACTCTAAGGGAGCAAGAAAGTACAACTGTGCTATAACATGTACGCGTGGGGAAGGCCATGGCTGCATTCACCCTATTTCCCTTAGAAAGATAATTTGTACCTACTGCTTTAGAGAAACATCACTCCAAAAATAAGCAACTCGAACATTAAAGAAGGAGGTGGCTTTGATCCATGTAGAGAGGGTCACATCCGCCTACATTTTCTGTGAATAAAATAGGTGGAAAGAGTAACTCCAGAGACCTTCAGAAAGGCTCCTAAATTTTCATTGGTTAGACAGGAAAGCAAAGCCCTTCTTTACTTGTTTATATGTTTAAACCTTAAACATAATAATATTCCTTAGAGTTACTGAGTGACCTGAACTGTGACTGTCCTTGTGATGTGGGGACCAGACCAGCATGCCTGATCTTTCTAAATTTTTATCACCTTTCATAATAATAATTCTATGCCTGGTGGTCACAAAAATTAGAACATTACTTTCATGCTTTGATTTGTACTCTTACATTCCAAACTTCCTAACAAACTAGATTGTGGTTTCACTGCTTCTTCGATAGAAGTATCCAATCCAAGAGTCAAAAATTAAATACTGACACTGAATAAATCTGGTTAATTTAGGAACTACATTAAAAGAAAGACTGGAGATTTAAAGCTACTTCTGATCAGCAGGGTTATTTCTCTGATTTGCCTTTTTACAACTTTGATTCAGTGTTGAACTGAGTAGCAAGATTTTATTTTAGATTTGCCAATAGTGAACACATACAACAGGATATGAAAAGGTCTATTTTCCAAATGCATTCACCATTACTTTTTTTGGTTTGGTTTGGTTTGGTTTGGTTTTGGTTTGGTTTGGTTTTGGGTTTTTTTGTTTGTTTGTTTGCGTTTTGGTTTTGCTTTGTTTTTCATTTTGTAAATGTTTTTTCTGAAAATTTTATCCTCGACTGAAAGATTCAGCATTCAATCACTGATTATTTTAGTAGAATTTTACAATCTACAGGCTAGCAAATTTTTTTAGAGTGGAACTTAGTAGCAAATTAATTTTTAAAATTATGACCTGCTTAGAATCTAAAATAAGGAGAATTTCTAGCTGACTGGTGAACTAATCAACTTTTGGGATCTTCTTCGAGTCTCTTTTGTATGGTGGTGGCAGTCCATGTTGTCTTTTCTTCTATCTAGTTTCAAGTACCTGGCAACAAATTTGTTGTACCTGCATGTCTTTGATAAGGACACTTGACGGCTATAAAATTTGTTATATGGAGAAAACCAAAGAAAAAAATCTGGAGTACCCTTTGGCCTCTCAGTAAAATGATTTTTTTAGTGAGTTTTGAATTTGTATGTTGCTGTCTCTCTGAAGATATATTGCAGCTCAATGCAGCATAGGCCGTTGTAGCCTCTTTTTGTTGAGCAGGAGAATTATGGCTATTTCCTGTAAACAGATGTTGTGGCATTTTTAAACACTAATTGAGATAACTTAAAATTGAATTTTTAACAATATTTTTATTACTCAGAGACAATGGTGACTAAAGCATATTACCTTAGATGACCCAGATCACTGATATTCTTCCTGAAGAAATATAGATGTGGAAGTGTATTAACCTAATAAAAAAAGTTCTACAAGAAGTAGATGTCTAGAAGGAGAGGCATTCTTAAAATTTTTGGGAGAAATTGAAGAATAACATACTGAAGAGGGAAAGCATGTAGTAGGATGAGAGGCAGAAAGGAAAATATAACTACTACCATTAGTAACATATTAAACCCCTGTGTGAATGATAGAGCAGAAGACCTGGGGTGGGTAAGGCAGCTAGACTAGGAGTGCCTCATCATATTATGGATCTCTGCAGGTTAGGAAAGGTCATTTAATTTCTTACCTCTTGCATCAAGTGCTGCCACAGATTAAGAGAGGATGCCAATGCCAAGGGAGGTCAGCTGTGTCCATGTCACAGAAAACTAATCTAAATATTCCCAGTATTTTCAGTACCATCACAACATGCAAATAATTGCCTTTAGAATTCATATCAAGGGGAAAACCTGGAAGTCAGCAGTAGGAGGCTCACCTGGGCAAATACATGGAAGTACATGAAAGAGAAACAGAAAAAATAAATCAGGAAAAGCTACTGATGAGTGGTACCTCAACTCTACATAGTGGACAGTTTCTAGATTGAACTAGAAGCTGGATGTACACTTCAAAAGGAATTGCCAAGGGCAGTCATTGAATTTTGTACCAGCATAAAGCTGTAAGTACAAAACGTGCTGGTAAGTCTCCTCTGTGAAAGTTTAGGAAAAATGACATCTGGTCATAGTGACATCTTAGGCCACTGAAATGTTTTATTCCATATGCCCGAGCAAACAAGAGCTGCATTGATTGGACAGAGCTCTCTTTTCCCCAACCACTTCAACAACAGCCAAATAACATCTCTTGCTCTGCACCTGTCTGTCTTCCTATTTTAAGCCTGGACAGACCCCACCTACATCTTTTGCTTTTTTTGGTTTTTGTTGAGGAATTGAAGAATCAGTGTGATATTGCAGCCCCTTTGTGCCCACAGCTGACCTCAGTTTCCTCTCAGACACCGCTTGCTTAGGTTCTCATCCACAGGGCTGCTGCATTGCAGATTGTGAGGCCCAGAAATACTGACCACTGTATCTATTTTGCAAGGATTACAAAAGATATCTATGTATATTTGGGTTTAAATTATGAAAAACTTATGAAAGTCCAGTATGAAAGCCATTTACTCTCTCTCTCTTTCCAATAGAATTTCTTTAAATTGGAGGGTTTATCTAATTTTTGCAAAGTAAATTTGTCCTCAAAAATCACAGGGAACTCTTACAAACTCTTTGTTGCCTTCATAATAGACTATGTTTGTCATATGATCTGGAAGTCCTTAGTAGAATCGCTAGTATCTAATATAGTTTTTTCAGGGTAATAGCTTTTAGAAAATAGATTTTATAATTTTTTCAAAATAAAAACTTGGTTCACAGTAAAAAGATGCTTTACTCTACTTTATGCTATAAAATTATATTTAATCATATTTACTTGACCAATAAAATCCTATTGTTTAATTGAGCCATTATTTTATATATAGTTTATTATATCTATAACAATTAATAATTTTATAATTATTTATTTTATTTGGTTTGGATTACATTGAGTTTTCTTATGACAGTAAAAATATCCACAGGCTTCAACACGTGGTTCAAAATATCTGCATTACCTGTTAGACCAAGACTGGAAATTAATGAATTCTTAGCATTGTCTTAAAACACTGAAAAAAACTTTCGATCTCACACAGTATTTACAGCTTGCGGCAATACACTTCTGTTTTTGTTGGCTTCCTCAATATGCACAAAGCACAATACAAAGCAAAACCAACTCAATCCATAGTGGAAGTAGTTTATTAAACAATGCATGAGTCCCAGTACAGCAGCAAAGTTGCATCTACTTGGTTGGCAAATGCACCACAGAACAAGGAAGTGGATTACACCTACGTATTGCATATTTTTGCTCACCTATGTTAGGTGAAGTCTGAGAGATGTAAAGACAGGGAAAGTGCTGGCCTCTCATTCTGGAGATTTCATCCAAGTTTTACAGTCACAAAATTACTGATATGAATTTTTTTTAGATAAAAATTATATATAGGCTCAGAGTCAATAATTTTCCCTGAGTATAATTCAGACTTCTGAAAGAGCCCTGTCCTACTCCTGGGCAGTATGTCATATTCAGGCCAGACAACTTGTGGTCTGAGGTGACTAATTCCCAGATTGTCACCTCATATATCAGGGCTCAGCGTAGACAAGTCGGGAAATTGCTAGATTGATGGGTCAAGGCCAATGGTGTGAGATTCAACAAGGCCAAGTGCCAGGTCCTACACTTCAGTCACAACAACCCCATGCTGCACCACAGACTTGGGGCTGGAAAGCTGCTCAGTGGAAAAGCACCGGGGGGTGCTGGTGACAGCAGCTGAACATGAGCCAGCAGTGCCCAGGTGGCTAAGGAGGCCAATGGCCTCCTGGCCTGGATCAGCAATGGTGTGGCCAGCAGGACCAGGGCAGGGATTGTCCCCCTGTACTGGGCACTGGTGAGGCCACAGCTCGAGTGCTGTGTCCAGTTCTGGGCCCCTCACTCCAAGAAAGACACAGGTGCTGGAGCAAGTCCAGAGAAGAGCAATGGATCAGGGAACGGTCTGGAGCACAAGTCCTGTGAAGAGCAGCTGAGGGAGCTGGGGATGTTTAGCCTTGGGAAAAGGAGGCTCAGAGGTGACTTTATCATGCTCTATAGCTGCCTGAAAGGAGGCTGTGCCAGGTGGAGGTTGGCCTCTTCTCCCTGTCAACCAGTGACAGAATGAGAGGACAAAGCCTCAAGCTGCACCAGGGGAGGTTGAGGTTGGACATAAGGAGGAATTTTGTCATGAAAATGGGTGTTAAACACTGGAATGGACTGCTCAAGAAAGTGGTGGAATCACTGTCCCTGGAGGTGCCCAACAAATGACTGGACATGGCACTTAGTGTTAGGGTTTAGTTGACAAGATGGTGATCAGTCAAAGGTTGGACTGGATGATCTTAAGGGTCTTTTCCAACCTCAATGATTCTGTGATTCTGTGAATTGATATGTGTGGCTTGGGCTCCATAGACAAAACCTGAGCACCCTAACTGAAGCTACTAGCTTTGTTGAAACACAGTCTGAAAATGTTTGCGTGGCCTGTATATATAAATTAATCTGCATGTTGATCCGAAGAGTATGTTTTGCTTCAGAAATGCCATGTTTCTACGGCTTCAGATATTTTTTCCACAATTTAGTGTAGGTTGAAGACTCTACTGCTTAAGACAGACATTTTCATTAGTTTCCAAGAGATGCTCACAGAGTCAGTCTTGGGAAAATTATCTTCTAAGCCTCCTCCTGGGGTAATGTAACTTGTCCATCATTCCTTATTTCAGCCTTTGGTCACAAAGAAAATGTCAGTAGCAGATTTGTGCTGTGCTGCCTGCAAGTGAAAGCTAGACAAAGAATCGCTTCATGGGATTACATAGGTGTTGAGCTAGTTGTTTATGTTTTTTTCCTAGCATGAAATAGCCAGAGAGAATTTATTTTATTTACAAACCCATATTTTGTAACTACTAAAGCATCCTTTAAGTTATCCTGTAACATTCTACAAGACAGGCACATAAAAAACAACACTGATGAAACACGTGTGTATTAAATAGCATTATCCCAGCAAGTATGACATATTTGTAGTCTCAAAGATGCATTAAGAAGGCTTCTAGGCCATGCCTCTTTTCTTATACAAAGAGTGTAAATGGAATAGAAAGTACTTGCCATGCATTTCCTCTGTCATGAGGAAAATGCCACAAATCCGTAGGAACAGTGGGCATATCTTTGCTGTTCCAGAGGAGAGCAATCTCCCCATACCCACCAGTGCACTAGAGGGGGACCGTGAAGGGCAATACAGGGCAAGGTCATGCTGTATTTGATTATCATCATCTTAGTGGGAATTCAGACTGCAGACGGCTTCAAGCACAGCCTGGTGCCTGAAGACGGGAAAAACAGGGAGCTGGATATGAATCCTTGGAAAGTTATCTGTTACTTTGTGCTCAGATACTAGTAGAAGAAGTAGAGATATGTCTCACTGTAGGCTCTTATCTCTGGTTTCTTTCTTTTGAACGATAAAAAACATAATAAAAAATATTTCAGGAATTCTAGCTGCCATCAGACCGTCCTTCTTATACAGGCTTTGTTTAATTATGTCATATACTCTTACCAGGGAAGAGGGTGATGACTATGTATCCAATTTTGAAACGATCTTCAGGGCAAAATCTTCTCTCTGCCCTGCCCATCTGAGCTGGAAAATATCACATGACACTGGGTTCCAGTTTCTATCTCAATGAAAATGCATATCCTCTGTGCCTGAACAGATTAGCAGGCCAAGAAGCAATATCGTAAGCAACAGGCAACAAACACATTTTCACATTCATAGAATATCAAGTTGAAGAGGACTGCAGTAATCCCGCGTGGGCGAACTCTGCCCTCCTTCAGGTGCAAAGTCAAAGACAAAATCCTGTTTATTGCGCAGTGTGAATTCCCTAAATACCCCCACAGAACAGGATATAACATCATGTAAACAGGAAAGATGTTCACCACAGTGTCTCCCTATCACCTGGAGCAGTACACAGACATTGCCTATTATGGTAACAGGTAAACAATACCCTATAAGGTTACAAATTACAATCTTCACTTCTCACAGGTCCAGCTTTGTCCACAAGCCACAAACCTCTCTCCGCCCATCCCCGGTGACCTGGATACAGTCCCAGGGTCACCTCCGGGCCCAGGAAAGAGGCTGTCTCTCCGGCCTTCTGGGCTTATCTCTCTGTCACCACATAGTGTAACCCAACAGAGGACCTCAAGGATCAACTGGCCAAACTTTCCTGGTAAAAGCACTGCCTATGAAAGATGACTCAGCACCCTGTTCAGATGAACCTTTAAAATGTCTAACATGGGGCAACCCATCACTTCTCTGGGGAAATTGTTCTTATTGTGAAAATTTTTCCTTGTGTCTAACTGGAATCTCCACAGGAGTAACTTGTACTCTTTAGCCCTCGTCTTCTTCATGTGACTCCTTGGATAAAGGGAGCCTACACCTCCTTTATACCCGCTCTTCAAATATTGGATATAAATATATAATAAGGTCTCATCTAAGCTTTCCTTTCTCAAGGCTGAACACAGCCAGTTCTTCCAGGCTTTCCTCACATGGCAGGTTTCTCAGGCACTGACAATCTTTGTGGTCCTTCTCTGGATGCTCTCTATGCAATCCCTATCTTTTTTACGTAGAGGAGGCCAAAACTGAACACAGAATAGAGGTTTGGCCTGACAAGAACTAAGAGTGAGGTAATAACTTCATCTTTGCTGGTAATGCCTTTCTTTGATGCAGCAGCAACTATTTGCTCATATGAAGCTTGTTTTCCTCCAGGAGAGGAGTTATACAGTGCTGGTAAAGACAGAATCGAAGTGTCAAGAACTTCTGCTTTTTCAGTGTTGTTACTGACTGATTCACCTCTCCTGTTGGAGGCTGATATTTTTTTTCTGGTTTTGCTTGTTGTTTCCGTACCTGATGAAAGAACCCTCTCTTGTGGTTTTTGTTATGTCTGACCAATTTCAATTTGAGCTGCTTTTCAAGCTGCATCTCTGTATGCCCTGGAAATGCCCTTGTGGTTCTGCACACGTATTTGTTCTCCACCTCTGGTATACTTCTGTTTTGGTTTTGAGCATACTCAGAAGCTCTCAATTAAGCCAAGGTGGTCTTCTGCTCTGCCTACTTCCCTTCCCGTGACCTTTAAGTTCTCCACATTGCTGCTAATGTCCTGACTATACTTGAAATTCCTGCTACCATCCAGAGTGCTGTTGTACAGTTCTTTCAGAGGGAGCAGTGCCTTTAATCCAGATGCATTAGTTCTTTCTGCAATACTCTCTATCTGTGCATATATTGAACTAAAATTGCCTTTTTCAGGCCTCGTTTACTGGGTGGGGCTCTGTCTGGCTATCCTGGCCTGTGGCAGGGCAGGCAGCTATTTGCAGACCCTGCCTGTGGAAACCGGGAGGCTCTCCCTTAATGTGACAACTTATGAGCCAGATGGTGGCTCCTCCTCAGCAATGAAGGCTGGGGCAGGCTCAGCTTGAGGAGCTGAGCAGGCAGTCTGTACTCTTTCAGACTGTATATATTTGGCCTTTAACCCTCCTCAAATGCTTGCTCCTGCCTTGTCCCGCTGTGTGGGATTGCAGAATGTGGCTGTTGTTCCCCCGGCTGTGGCCATGTGGCTCCCTCCTCACCGTGGGAGATTTGGGTACATTGTACATCGCACTCATGGAGCCCAGCACCATTAGCACAGCCTCAGTATAACTTCTGTCTTTTGTATCCAAAAACCAACCAAACAACAACACCCCATTAGATACAATTCTTTTATATCAGGTGTTAGAAGTGTGGTGCAATAGTGAGGTAAATTCAGGGGAGAAAAAGGATAATTCAGAGTTTTTCTCAAGTAGCAACACACTGGACGCCATTAGGGCTATCTTCCGTGTCTGAAGCCAATAATTATCTTGTCTACATTATCTTGTCTTAAGCGGCTTTTCTTAAATGTATCACTTGGAATGAACTTTGGAGACCCAGCATTGAGAGCAGGGACATAATTTCAAAAGCTTTTTGCTGCAAATGTTGAAGTATTGTGAGACTTTATACAGGCTGAGAGTGGAAAAATGGTATCAATAAAAATACTAAGAAATAACAGAACAGCATTAGCTTCAGTAGGTTCTAGACTGAATTTCTTCTCACCTGGCAGAGAAAATAAATTGCCTGTATATATTAGTTAATGACTTTTGAATACACGTGTGCTGGCAAAGCTAGCTAGTTCAATCTCTTTTGCTGTACACCCAGCCCACTAAGGTCTGGGTTTCATCAGACTTCTGGAGTGGAATTGCTGTTGTGAGTCTTTCTTTTGCTAGAAATAATGCAGATTTAATTTCAAATTGTAAGAGTTTTCATTTTATGTTTCATTAATACCGTGAACAAACACTGAGGAGGAACAGAGAATTATATTTTATGGCCTAAATATCCTTTCTGTTAGCTACTACTGTTGTACAATTGTTGATTAATACATGTCTAATCATCTAGGAAGTACTTCAAATATTTTAAATTAATTCTTGTAAGTATGAGTAAGTCCAAAAACTCTTTCCTTTGCTGGAGAGAACAAAACATTCTATGGAAATGTAATATACATAGTATCAGTCTATCTAATTTCCTGTCTAGAACAGTACAACTCTTAAAAGTTCTTCACTTGTTTTTTTAATCTTGCCTGAAAAGATTTAATTTTCTTTTATGTTATTTCCTTTGCACTCCAGTCATCTAGGTAACAATTCAAATTGACACTCTTTAAAACTCCTCAGGTTTTTTGTATTTTAATATATTACTCCAATGCATTTGCCTACCTTAGTATTTCTCTCTGCGTGAAAAGAGAAAAGAGTACACGTTCCTTAATTTTTCCATTGGGCTTACTACAATAAATATGAGAATTAGGCTTTATGTTAATTAGCATGCATAAATCCATTAAATGAATGTAAGACCTGGTGAGAGGTTATAGTATCATTTGTATAAACTTCAAGTACAGTTGGGGTATATGGCTGACGGTGTACACCCTGGAGCACATTATTGCTTTTATAAGAATCACGCTTCTTTCTGTGACTTTGGTAATGGACTCCAACCTGTGCAGATGTAGTTGTGTAATTACACATCTGAGAATCCTCATTAACTAATTGGGATTGTCACTGCCCAGCAAGTCATGCCTGTTGGGCAATTAATCCTATCAGGAATAGCTCTCCTTAGGCAACAAATAGGATCTTTGAAACAGTTACAGATGATTATCAAAATTGTTCTAAAATATACAACCAAGAGAAGAAAAACAAGAAAAATAAAATCAATGCTAAAATAAAGATTATTTAACATTTGTTGGCCTCATACCTTCTTTCTTGTGTATTTCATTGTCTTGGTAGTAAGAAATTCTCTCACTGAAATCATCACAGTGTTCAGGCTCAGCAGACAAATTAGCCACAAACAGTCTCTCTGAACCTTGTAAAATAAGGATAGGAAATCTTTGATTCAAATGAGATATAAAGACATTACTTTTTTTGCATCATATTCTGCCTATGTTTGTATTTCTCTTCCAAACACAAGCTGTAGTAATATTTTCTTGTCATTTGTATTCCTGCACCAAAGTATTTTATGTTCTAACTGGTGATGGAAAATAATAATAAAATGTGTGGTTAAAACAGGTGCTGTTTGTAGTGTTTATATAAACACATTAGCACTCTTTTGACACAGCATGACCTGAACAAGTAGTTCATCCTACTAGTAACAGGGAAACAATAACTGAGCGTGCCAGAGCCGAGTTCATTCAGATACTGCAAAATTAACACCAGATTATGAATACGCTTGCCACTGGTAATTAATCGTGAAAATTGCTGGAGGAGTTCCCCTACTGTGAGGGATATTGGCAGAAGTATTTACTGCTAATAGGCCTTGTTTAAGCTTTTTTTTTTTTCCCCCACCCCCTTAGAGATAAAACTTACAATAGACTGCACAGGAACTGTTAGATTATTACATATTCCTTTGGCCTTTTTTCTTGTTAGCATTTCTGAATATCACCTGTGTTTTCCTTTCTGTTATTAGAAATGTACATTGTGTGTTCACATTCAGACCATTAAACTGTCCCTCACAAGGAGGATAATTTCACAATCTGGATACTGTTTTTCTATATTCCACAGTGATCTAACATTACCCCATATTTTGCAGCAGTAATTTAGGGACATCATAAGAAGAATTTTTGTATTTCAAATAACGTACAAGCTTTTATATCCCTAGGTAGTGGTTACATGATCTACAAAATCTTTGATGTGCCTATCATTTTAAGCAATTTTCCTTATATATGCCTTTTACTATGTGTTTTTAAAGTATAAAAAATGACCAAGATGTTTTCAATCTACTATATTTTTAAATGCAATAAAGGTAAATGAGCATGACTATATTAACTAATTAAAAATAAAAATTAAATAAATTAACTTGTAGTAGGTCACACACACCCCTCTACATTATTCTAAAATAGTTTATACAATATAATCATATTCCATATTTCCTCCTTTAGTAAAGAATGGAAAAAATATATCCATCATGACTGGTTTTTAACAGGCATGTTTTTGGATAGAAACAAAAGCCAGTTTCTTAGTGAAATTAATGAGGGATTTTCTACAGAGAATAATGAAAGTGGAGTTGAGCCCCATATCTGTAAAAATTTTATTATTTTACAATATGGAGGTTATGGAGGCATTTATTGCTGATTTTATAATGAACAGTAACAATTCTTGGCACCTATATGCCAATATTTGGTTAAGTCTCTATATAACACATTCTTTAGGCAATTTAGTCAATAATTACCATAATTTGATTTTATAAGACTTTTTAGATTGATCTTTTTCCAGAAATGGTTAACTATTTATTTTGAGAATTTGTTAAATGTTTTTCCATTGATTTTAATAGGAATGAAACTTTATATCTTCAATATTCAGCATGCAAGCATTAGATCTAGAATTTCTTTATTAAAGATTGGTCTTTTTTTATTTTTAAAACTATTCAGAATCTGGACTTCATTTTCTTAATTAGTTTTTTTCCTTACAAAACACATACTTACACTTCAGCTTTCCCTTTCTGAGTCCTGTCAGTCTAAAAAAATTGCAGCCTTATATTTTTCTGTGGGTTAGGTATATATTTTATGGCATATATTTAAACCCAGAGCAGGTTATGGAGACAACGTAGACGATAGACACACCACCTTAGAATTCAACCACTCATACTGAGAATTTTTCTTTTAATTGAATTTTTAGTCTTCTTTATGGCTTTGATTGTTTCAGTTAAATGGAGGTCCACTCGTTAACATTTGTTTTAATATCTTGTTCATCTAAACAGAGGAGCTTATGTGTGGCTGGCATATTTCACTGGGAAAGATCAGAGTCAAAAGTAAGCCACATTGCTCTAAACAGCTACACATTATTTGAATATGCCTTGCAAATATTTTTTCATGATAACACACTGTATAACGTTCCCTCTGTCTTTCCCTCAAATTCTCTGTGGCATTTTTTTATCTGTAGCTGATCCTTCAGGCAGCAAGAAACAACATCTAAAAATTAGCAGCTGTCACATTGTTCCAACAGAGAACAATAAAATATTGCAGAGGTTAAACTGTCTCAGGTTTATTTTCAGAGTAACAATTGTGGTCATCTATTCTTCTAACTTGAAAGTTTTATATAATTGCAAATTTTTATATTGAATTAGTTGTAGTACCAAACAATATTTTGTTTCACTCATGTAAAAAACACTAACCTTCATTCAACAAATTAATTTTGAGTTAGAGTGCAATTGTAGTTTTAGGTATATGAAGATTGGATTCAAAGCAAGGAAAAGGTCTTCAGATAAGAGCTCCTTTCTTAGTTATCACAAAAGCTGTCTAGTATTAGCATTTTTATCCTCTGAGAAAGGAAATGTTCAAGGCTTTACACACTGCTTTCATTTAGACAGTCATATTGTTCGCAGTGTCCTTTGTATCCTTCCAACTTCATTATCCATTTAATATAACACTTTTGTTTTAATAATTGTTTACAAAATGCATTCCATATCATTCAAATAATAATGAATTTTTAAAAAATTAGGCCTTGTGTTGCAAAGGACATCTGAGGTCAGGTATTCTAATTCACAATGAATAATAATTAATCCATGTCACTTTTTGTTCTACATAGCATGAAAAGACATGTCTAACTGCTGGTACTATAAAAACATGTTTGTTGAGGCAATAGATGTTATTAATCATTTATATTCTTATGGGTCTTAACAGCTTTTTTTCTCAAATATCTTTATAAACTGACATTACCAATAATTTTCATTTGTTTTTTTTAGCCTTAAAAATGTCTCTATTTGTAAGACAAGGAAGCTATGCTTTTGATTGCACAAATAATGTTGCTGTAATTCAATTAAGTAAATGATAATTTTCATTTTTCCAATTAAACTATTAAACTTCAACATATCTCAAAATTTGACGATATATTGTGTTAAGAAAAACAATGAAAAAATAGATGTCTCCAGATCTTCAATGTAGGAATCAAAAAATATGTTTTATTTATATAATCAGAAAATCCTTGATTTATAAAGAAAAAAAGATAGAGTCAAGCATATTTCCAGAGGGCTGTGGCCAAATCCACTGTAAGGAGATCCATGTCCACAATGGCAGTATAACACAAAAAAAGGATATAAAATTAATGACTTTTGTATAAGAGAATCATGCACATCCAAACTCAAAACTTTTGCATACGTGTACAAGCTAGCTTGTAGAGGGCTTTCTTTTCATCAGAAGGAATAATTTCTCTTTTCTGAAGCTCTCCTTTGAAGAGGGAAAACAAAAGGCATTAGCATTATATTCTGTATGGACTGCATTGGACCCTGGAGACCTTGAGAGGGATCTGCATCTCTCAACTGAACACTTTTCAACTCCCTGTAAGACAAACAGTTCTGCACACGTAAAATGTTGGTGTATCCACATGCAAGTGAACAAAAAATATCTGCTCATAACAAGAGGAGTTAATCATGCTGGATCAGGGTCTTAGAATCCTTCAAGCTGCACTCTGCACGCTCCCTTTTGCTAGCACTGCACAAGGACATAGGCCACCCTTGAAGAGAAAGTCAGGTTTTAACAAACAGTTTGGAATTTCCTGACAGTCGTATCATACTTACTCCTAGCACTACTTACCCACAGTGTTGCCTATTATGACCTAATCTTTTCAAAATCCAAGGCGGACTAAACATTTCCAGCACACCAAGCAACGAATAAGTAAAAGTGGCTGGAAATGATTGATTTATCATCTAAGTACTTTCTTTACATGACTCTGAAGGAACTATTATGAACCATCTTGACAAAAAGCCATTTTTAAAAAGTGTGCCTTTCTATGTGCGTATACAACAGACTGTGTAATTACAGCATATGGGGTAAATAATATATTTTTTTTTAAATTAGCATGCATATCAAAACACATGTTTACCTTAAAAACTGTAGTAGCTTTGAGGCAGTTATTGTAGTCCATCAGGTAAATAGCACACATTTCCTAAATGCTGCATAAATATATGTTATTATGCAGTATGTGTGTCATTATATAATAGACTGCAGTGGCTTTAAAAAACAAACTATTCTGTTGTGTTAATACTTCTAAAAATTCATGACATCATATTTTTACTTCTCTATGTTAGGAATAAAATAATAAAAAGTAAAACAAAGCAATGTACAAAGGCAACTCAGAAACAATAATTACATCTCCCACTCCTCCAACTCCACAAAAAATCATTAGGAGTTTAATTTTAATATTTCACCATTTCAGAGCCTTTACAGGTGGAAAAGAAGAATCTACTCAATGTGGTAAGAAAGAGAGTAAAAGGTTTAATTTTGTGTGTTACTAATGTCCTATTTCCTTTTGCTGGAGTGAAAAGAATAGAATTTTCTTAGCCTTGACATCAAGCTTTCTTTATCAAGTATTCTCTGCTATGATACATATTCTACCTTCTTACACTTGTATCGTACGTGCTGGAAGTATCAGAGTTATTGTTCTGGCTATGGGCCATGCAGAACTGAAATAGCACTTAAGCAGAAAATATGAAATATACTAAGACAAACGGGAAAGGTTTCACCAAAAAAACCCTCAAAACGAAAGCAATGGAAGGGTTGAAAAGAAACAGCTTATGAAGAGACATAAGAAAAAAAACAACCCAAAGTTTAAAAATGGATTCTGAGGGTATAAGGGTATTCCTTAGGGCATAATGGACCAAAAGAATGAAGGTCAAAGATCCTTCTCCCCTCCTTGCCAATAATATGCCTTCCAAATAAATCAAGTAGTCCCAGAATCTATGCTTACAAATCCTAGGGAAAAAATGGTATAAATTCATGGACCTATACTAGTTCAAGAGGAAAAGAGGATACAAGAACAAGGCTGAAAATGTAGAGCAAAGTCATCCAATCTCAGCATTTGTGGACAAAAATTGGAATTTGAGACACACTCCACACTTCTTTGTGGATCACCCATTCCTCTTCTTCCCCCCCTAAGAAGGCATTGCTTGTCTTCTATAGTCCCTGTCCCATACTGGTGTCCTTTCCAAGCAGACAGTTTAACCCTCTCCCCTCCATACAGATGCAGGAGCCAGAGTTCTCTTGCATCATTGCCCTCCTGTTCCCAGTAAAAAAGAGTGTAGCTGTAATCCTGGTGGGTTACCCCAGCTCAGATATGGGAGTTAGATTGTGTAGGTTGTGGGTTTGGTTTTACCTTTCCCCTCTGGAATAACTCTCCCAAAATCTTCTTGAATCTCCTTTAGTTCATCCAAGCACCTGGGTGAGCAAAGTACAAATACAGTTCAATATTGATCCAAGTGAGCAGGAGGTGAATTTACAGTGTTCAAATTATGTTATCACCTTAATAAGTGATACTAAGCACTCTAGTAGAAAGAGTATAGTTTGAAAGTCACAAAAGTCTTTAGCTCTTGGACTGTCCCTCTTAAGGAGGGTGCTGTAGTCATATTGAAGTGATACTAGACAGATTCTTGTTTATATATACATGATTGTTTTCTTTGCGTAAAGACTCTCTCCATGACTGTAGAAGTATGAAAAAAAATAGGATTGCAGAAGCTGTGGGTGAACCAGGATGTACTTGACTCACATGGATTTCTATTTCTAGAGCCAATAGAGGAAAAGATGAAATAATCCATCCAACCCTATTAATTCTTTTAAGTCATTAGTGCGACTAATTTGTGATAGTAGGTGACAATTTCAGCAGAATTTCTTAGATTGCACAGAACATGAATTTTCTTTTAGTCCAAAAGATTAAATCCTCTGGACAGAGTCTGAATTTCATTTGCTGATGTCTGCTTTCTAACCTGGTGTGGGAGGTCCCTCGCCTATCCTGGCTGCTGCCAATCATGAAGACTCCGCCGCAGAGGCAGAAGACTCCTCCTTCGAGGGGACGTCTGAGGGCGGCACCTCAGTCTATGACCTGCCCCACCTTCTGGAAAGTTCTATGGAATTCGGTACCCTATTGGTTGTTGCTCATTGTACCCTCCCCCCAGTAAATTTATTGGATCCCGGAACCCTGTACCTTCCCCTTGTCCCTCACCCATTGGTTGTATCCCTTCTCCCCGCCCAGTTCTTGCCCCCCTTAAAAGGCCCTGTGCACGCTCAGATCCTCGGAGTTCTCCGTCGCAAGTCTCCTGGATCGAGCTTGTGTCCTTTGACCACAATAAAGGAGAGCTTGGGGAGATCCCCTCTCGCAGCCCTTTGCCTCCTAGCCTCTTTTTTTGCACCGCGTCCTGCAGGTATCTCTCCTGGGGCCGCTCCACCTCAGTGTGAGAGATCCGCACCTGCCCTCAGAGGAGTTTCCAGCGTGGTCGCTGTCTCTCGGGCTTTTGGAGCGCGTGCTTGTGGTAGGGGGCAAACCTGTACTGGCCAGAGAGGTGCCGACTACAACCTGGAGAAAAAAGGGTACTTGCTCAATGGAAGACATCCTTATATTTCGGTTTTGAGATGGAGAGAGTCAGGAATCAGCCAATATATTCAATATATTATTAAAGGGTGGTATACATGAAAGTATTGGCATTTAATTAATGAGAAATCTAGGAAGAAGAAAACTTTTTATCTAGGCAATAAGTTAAAACAAAAATTAATTACCTACTTTGTATTGCTCAGAAGGTGAAAGTTTTCACTTTCATGATGGCACTAAAATGCCCCAAATTACCAGAATGAGCCATATTAACATTGTTAACAGATGCTAGGAAGCTTAGGATAACTTCCACGATTTTTATATTTTGTCCTGATTTCAGAGTAAAAAAAGTATTGTTGACTGGGAAAACTATTTTGCTGCATTCTTTAGAGAAACCTTCCATTATACTGCTGAATTATGCATACTGCTGCCTTTCGCCCAGTGGTTTCACAGTCAGGAGTTTGGCTAGACCCCAAGTTTTATTTACATCAAAGTGAACTTAAATTCAATGTTTAAATTTGTTAACAAATCTTTTTATGCTGGGGATAAAAGTGCTGTGTTTCCCATTTGTGTGTTTGTAATATTGGAATTTTGAGAATAGTCACCAAAACGGTTCTTCCTGGAGAAGCCCAGGGAAATTAATGCCCTGCAGTTTTCAGTGGTGAGCAAAGAATTTTCCTTTTGAACTGAAAAGCTTTTTTTGCTTTTCCAGAATAGTAGGTCTGAAAAGAAAAGCACATTTATTTACATTTATAAATGTAAAATTGTTTTTTATATACTTCCACATTTATTCTTATTTAGAGCAGCATTTATTTTTTCAATGTGCACAAAGAGGTTATCCAATGAAAACATGACGCACTCTGCAGACAGCTATTCCCCTGTTTGCAGGAATCCTTTGGTGTTTTAGCTCCAGTGATGGAGGAAAAGCAGTTTGTTATGAGTGCTGAATTGCTTTTTTCTTTTCACATGTAGTAGCACTTAAGTGTCATGTTAAGCCTGAGGCAGGAAGGACTTTAAATGACCTGTTCTGACTGGAATTGTGTTTACTGTACTTTTTTTCAAAATGCAGTGCAGGATCCCTTTCCTTATCAGTACCTAAAGTCTAACAGCTTGCAGGCTCAAATTTCCCCTTCCAGGCAACGTTGGATTTGCCTGTTGTTTTTCACCGCAAAGAGTTTCATGAATTCTGCAGTTTGGATATCTGCCTTATATTACCCAGTGCCAGCCTCTGTGCTAGGAATAAGCATTTTCCAGCTCCCAGAAATTGCCCAAAAGGCTGCTAGAAGCACTGCACATTGAGATGTGTAGGTACACATCCTTCTAACTGTTCGCATCGGGAATTCTGGCAGAGAAGTTGTAGAAGCACTCTCTGTTGGACTAAAGCAGTTAACAATTAAGCAGTGTCTGTAGGGAGTGATTGCCCTTGGCATTTGTGACGGCAGGTGTGGCATGCAGGCTTTGCTCATTCAAACCTTCACTGAATCCATATGGCAGAAGAGCGTTATAAATATAATGAATGTGGGAAAATTCCTCCAGAGAGAGACTCTCGACACTGCTGCTCTCCCCAGTCACAGTTATGCTCTGGATTTCCTCCATCCAGACTGCACCTTGTGTTTTTCCTAGCCTGCCTTACACCTGTAAAAGCTAGACAATATTGCCGCATCCCCTCTCCTTCTCAAAAATATGACTCCCAGAAATGAATTATTCCTTGAAGAAACCCTCCCCCGCTCCTTTTGCTATGTCCTAGACAGATCTCATAGATTTGTGCTTGTATTGTCCTTTCACTGCCTATAGGTTTTAAATTCCTGACAAAGAAAGCTTTATTTTGCCTCATTTTGTGCTGACTACAGTGCTAGGTACACCAGGGTGTTACTGGCATGCTAACAGCGTAAAGGGCAAGAGATAGATGTTGCTGCATTTTCTTGGGTTATGCTTTATTTTTTTTCTAGTAGGGGTAGCTATCGTGAACCAACACACATGTAATACATGCATGCAGCTTGGTTTCTTGTTGATCATCAGTACTAGCCTCAGTGGCAGCACTCCTGCATGACAAAAGGAAGGACAATAGCTGTATGACACTTTAATCAGCAATGGGCTAGTCGTGCCACAGTAATTCTCTGAAATATTTGTATTTCAAGCTTAGTAGCTTCAGAGGAACTCAAAATCGGCCATTCCTTGAGTGTACCTCCTCCTTGTGGTTTTGTTTCTGTCTTTTACCCAGGTGTTGTATATTCTTTAGGAAAGACATCAGGGCTGAACTACAAAGAGTATGTGAACTACAGAGGTAAAATCTGACAGAGGCTTCATGGATTGAAGCACGCACTGGAGAAGAGCAGCCCAGCAGAAGGAGAACTCGCATTTCTCAGGGGCTTTGTTGATCAGACCTAGTGCAAAACAAATGCAGGGGCAGACTGCTAACCATTATCTTACAGTATGATGAGATCCAAAGGTATGTGGGAGGGAAAGTAAGAATCAGCACGTACCTTCAAGACTGGAAAAAAACCCCAGGTATGCCATAAGTGGGATTTTCTAAGACTCAGTTTTGTCTCTTCTGAAATACGCCTCTGGATGAATCAAACGTGAATATTTGTAGTGCTAGAATAACACAGAATACATTCATGTCTGAACTTCAGGCTGGGTTCCCTCATTAGGCAAAGGGCACCTATAATGAAAACAGGGGTTAGCTAAATAAATCCTGACTTTTTCTGACTTTCAGTCCTGCTAAAAATGAAAAAGAAAAATATATAGTTAAAAAATAATGAAGTAAGCACTAAACATGCAAGGCTGGCTGAATCACACTACATATGGCACTAGAACTGCTGCTCAGTTTCAGTGCTGGTCACTGAATATTTGGTTTTCTTTTTGAAGAAAAAATAAGATTTTCAGATTATTTTAGGACTGAAATAGTGTGCCTTTAAAACCAAACTAAAATCCCCCATAATCAAAACAAATAATAGTGAAAGGTTTAGAATTTTGGATTTTTTTTGGCTTTAAAGAATATTTGAACAGCATGTTGTCAATAATGGAAATAATTTTAATATTGAGCTATCAAATGATAAAACCTCAAATTTTTAAATCGGGGATCATGCGCATTACTACTTAGAGAAGTTGAGATCATTAGAAAATAATTCATTGCCCAAGTCCTCCTAAAGAGGGCTAATCCCTCTATATTACTTAAATATAACTAAAACATTATTTTTTATTTTATAAGTCCTAAAATTAAATTAGGTACACAAAAAATGTTACGATGAACAGGTAACATTAAAACCAGCTTTAAATTAATTTCTTTTTTTTTATGTTTGCTTTAACATAGGAAAAGAAAATCTTTCAAACAAAGGTCATGTTTTTTAAAGGTGTTCTGTAGGAATTTTCTTTTGAAGTTGAATACTTGCATTCTTCCCAAAGAAAATATCTCCAGAACACTAGAGTTAAGTTATAGAATAGAACAAATTAAGTTATTGCTCTAATGAAGGGATGAAGTTAACATACCATTTAACTGACTTGGGAAGTTATCAGAAGTGCACAAGAAAAAGCCTCCTATAAATAAATTACTTTTGAGGTTCAAAAAAAAAATTAAGAATAGAAGTTTACATCCTAAAGTAAAAGTAATCCATTACTCTTGTTTAGAACATAATCTTGACATTTTTACCTGTATATTTACCTTAAAATTTTAAAAATAATTCCAGACCTTTATCTATAGAGGTAAGTAAACACATCTTTGAACAATTTGTTGCTCTGTTATAGAGTCAGAGATGAATGAACCAAATATAAACTCCAATTTTATCTTTTTCTTTTAGCTGTTGCTAAATACAAAGGCTTTATAAAGTACTCTGTGTTTTTTGGAATACATGGCAATCGTGGCAGGTCAATGAGATCAAATTTTGAAAAATATGAAAATATCACTGCTGTTCTAGTATCACTCCCTCATTTCTTGCTTTCCACAAAAAAACCTAGACATGCCTGGAGAAAATTAGGGAAATGGAAGAAAAATTGAGAAGGCAAGGCAAGACAAGACAAGGCAAGACACGGCAAGGGAAACCAAAAACAAATCCCCCAAAACACTAAGCTATTGTGGCTTCAATTCCTCTCAACATTAATCCCTTTGTCACAATGATATTTTTCCATTCCTTCAAAGTTACATTGCTGTAAAGCTAAAGGAATGTGATAATGAATCAGGTTATTTTTCTGATATATATATATATATTTTTAGATCCCTGTATCTAAGTCTTATGATTCTCAGTCTCTTTTCTGTACTAGCAATTAGTTCAAGAAGTGTGAAAGGAATTGCAGAATATAAACGAAGTTTCCAATCTGGGCTTTCTCCATCCTTTTTGTAGGAGATGTTTTATGGCAGCTTTTGATCTGCACTACGAATGTCAACTAATGTTTACTTCTTAGACTTAGCGTTTTTTCCTCTTCCATATGGTTCCAATTCATTGCAGATCATGCTTTGTTTCCAGAAGTCTTCTACTCAAGCCTTGCTTTTACAAAGTGAAATCATTCTATATTGTCTTCCTGGTCTTTTATCAACAGTGCAATTGTAACCCCTCTGTAAGACTTTTAGTAGCATAGAGATTTTGAAAGAGTAGCAAAGAAATCCAACCAAAAGATGCTTTCTTTTATATACTGAGTATCCATATTCCCTTTTTGACACCTCATCTGAAATAGATTTTCCTTCAAGTTCAAAAACATGATCTCCGTTCATTCAGTCCACTTATATTAATATACTTACTTCATTTTTAGCTAAGCTAGACTACACAGTCACAATCAGGAAATGAGTCATTGATGAAGAGATGAGGAGAAAAAAAGAGAAAAGGTAAGAACTGCAATATAATTTCTTTCATAGAACCAATTTATGTGATCTCTTTCAATTTAAAACCTTAGTTCTTGTAGTTTAGGGACAAAATCCAATGACAGATGAGGATACATTTAATGTCCTAAAACTTAATTGCATGGCCTCCCTGCTAGCTGAATCATCTATAAGGTCATAATTTTTCCAGCACAAACTAAGGAAAAAAGGGAACTGTGAATCTTTAACTTAAAATTATTATAGTGAAGTTTGTTCTTTAAAAAAGTAAATGAGTATCCTAACATATATCAGGATTGAGGAACAACAGAGCTCCAGATACAAAGGTCTCTTCCACTTGAGAATGCCTAAATGCAAACATTTTCAAATGCCTTTTTTATTTTCAATGAGCCAAATCTAAAATCGTAATTTCTCCAAGAATTTAAATGCTCAGGCTTGTAATTTAATTTTTTCTGTGTAGCATCTTCTTATCAATCAAAGCACTGCACCTGAATGTCTGCTACTAAAGTGTAATAAAAAGAGAAAAACATCACTTTTTTGTTCTTTCCTTGAGCAGCCTCCCCCCCCCGCCACAGTTTTGTTAAGCAGAAACTGGTTCTGCAGATACAGAAGCTTATTAGTTTAGTACAGCCTCATACAAGTTTTCCACTTCAAGCAATAAAGAAAGCTACTATTTCCCTTGAAAAAATTCCAGTGAAATGCATTCACTGAAAAAAAGATAGACACATATTTGTTAAATATATTCTAAAAAGGAGAGGATGTCAAAATCCCAGAGGTACAGGTTATTCCTAAATTTAAGCGTGGACTTCCCTACATGGAGAAAAGAAAAATCTCAAAGCCTGATTAGCTGTCATCAACCTATTTTTAGTACAATTTAAGTACAGGCTTAATTCTTCATATGGATTTATGAATGATTTTACATTCATTTTTTGACTGGGACATGACTAACCTGTTTTATTCCAGTTGTGATTTTTTTCTCTGCAATGTCATTGCATCCTGTCTTTGTCTCGAATGGAAAAGAAATGTCTTGCAATAGAAAACAAAATACACAATCAAACCAAAGACAATGAATTACCCTCCTGGCTTTCTCAGGGTGCGTCAATCTTAATTTTAGTGCTATTTTGGATTTAAAACAGTTGCTACTGGACTTTTGTCTTACTTGCAGAACTGACCATAGGCACAATACTAACCAGGTAAATATTACATAAAAATATATTTTAAGAGTGTAAACACCTATCTCAAATACTCTGAGCCTTCATAAACTTTTTGCAGAAAGATGATTTTTCAAGTAAGCTGAGAAAACTTTCAGTAACTCTAAATAAAATTTAAGCAAATGTTAAATGTGTTCCTTTTAAAAAAAGAAAAAGAGAAAAGAAAGGTATAAAAGCATACTCAGTGGCTCACATCAAGTAAGAGAATTCAGAAATAAGTACAAAATATGCCTTCCAAACCAAATTAGTGACCATTTAATACGGGAAGAGTTTTTCAAGTATCACACATGGAATGGTTAAAAGCAGAATGTGAAGAAGATAATATTTATTGGAGACATTTTCATTCCTAGATAGGTTATCTCTGGTCATGAAACAGTGCTGGAAAGTGAAGTTCTGTGTTTCATGAAGAGTAGTCTTTTTCAAAGCAAAATTAGTGTCTTTTCTGTCCTACTATTGACCTCGACTTTGACCTGGCTGGACCACCCTTACTAGAATGGGAGGTAATAAAGTCCCCAGGCTGGCTCAGCTCGAGGTCTCAGTTAAGCAGAGACTATCAATCATGTGAAATTAAGTGTAGTGGTTTTGTGATGTGGACATTTACTAGGAACTAAACTGAGATCACCGAAGACTATTCATTTACATTTCCAAGGAATACTTAAATGAATACCAAGACATTAAAGTAACATTTCTGAAGTTTTTAACAATTTTCAGGTGATATAGAAATCTGTCTTTAGAAATTACTGAAATTACATTGTTTTGAAATTTAGTGTTTTAAACTTAAATAAAGAAATGCTTTGCTTTAAACCAAGTTTTAGTATCCTTTGTGCAATAAGGAAATATAACAATTACAAAACAAATTCCATAGTGAATTATTTATATTTTCTATATTTTAATTGACATAAAAATGAAGAAAATTCTAAATGTTAATCAAAATTAATCGCTTTTAAATTCAGTCTTGGAAACTTTTAATGCTTAGATTTCAAGTGTAATACAGCAAAATACAGCAGACTACTCACATGTCATCTAACATTATCCAATTCAGCCTTAAGTTTTCACCCATCAGAAACTCTCAGAGAGCTGACAAGATTTCTAGAAGTCAAGGAGTTGATGAATATTTGTTTATACTATTAATATAGTTCTTATGAATCACCAGTAATTCAGATCTTGTTACTTTCAGTACTACTTAAGTTGTGAGAATTTGTCCATCTCAGACAGCTTATCTTTCCACATAGGAAATAAAACTTACAAAGTGAGGGGCTAGAGGAAGGAAATAAGGAAAGCAAGATGTGGTTGCTGTGCAGCGCCAGTGTCACAAGGCAACATGATGCAGCACCCTCACTGTCAGGTGACATTGCCTCCCTTTAAAGAGGTGAAATGTTGAATTATGAAATATTTTGCCATAAGACAGCACAGGTTAGCTTGTGTGTAAAGGAGACATGCTGGCCTGCCTGGACACTGCCTACTTTTCATACATTGGCAGGTGAGCAGCGGACTGAGAGAGGCTTTCTCTTTTGAAGGGAATTCCTGCTTACACGGAATATTTACTTTTGCTGAAAGAGAACTTTTCACAGGTTTGCTCTGCTGGAGAGAGAGAGGAGAAATACCATTTCTTCCATCTTGTCTCAGGATCTAGCCATAGTCTGTTTTCCTATACCCATTAGTCAGGGTAACTGTTCCTGGAGCTTATCGTCGTAGTCAGAAAGTCTATAAACAGATTTAAATAAACTCTCAGTTTCTGAAAGAAACTTTTGCACTCCCCAGAAAATAGCCTCACTATCCACCACGGGGTCATGACCCCCAGATTGGGAATCAGCAATGCCAAAGATACCCCGTGTCAGTCTCATGTGGCTCAGCACTGCTGAAGGCTTCTGTCTTATTATTCTCACACCTCCAACAGACAGATGGTTGAGTCCCCTAATATTGATTGGCATGTCTCATTTTACTGCTAAGTTTCTTAAATTTTATTTTCAGAGGTTTTAGTGCAGAATTTGCTTCATGCAGAAATTCTTCTCAGGGGAGCCATCTGGGAGACATCTTTTTCATCATGCATAATACAAAGTGTTTTATTACTGGTGGAGATCAGCTCATTCTTGCTGTCCTGAAAACAATTGACTTGATCCCATGCTATTCTACGTAATCTTACAAAAAATTGATTTTATTCAAGCTTTGATTCATCTTGAAGTTTAATTAAAAAGTGAAACAATCAATCAAAATTTCTCCAATACCTAAAATTTCTCATTTAACATTTTCTAGTATTCAAGCTAAAAGAATATGATTGCAAAATAGTTCCTTTCTTTTCAAAAAGCAGTGTGAGGGAGGCTGCTGTTGAATTTAACAAAGAAGTGTGTAATTTGGCAGCCGAAAGGTTGATGCCATCAGGAGCTCTTCAAACTTATTTGCTGAGAAATCAAGATGATTGATACCTGTTTGTCAGGCTGCTTTCCTGACACAGTGAATGCTCAACTTGATTTCAGGACTTGGTCAGCTTTGTTGGTCTAGAGCCTCAATTCTGCATTTTATAATGCTTTGCTGACACTAGAAAAATAATTTTATAAATTCCTAATTCTGTCTAAAAATCTTAATCTCTGATAACTCCATTGGCTTTCAATGTTCTGGGATAATTATCCTGCTGGTTTTCCTTATAATTTGGCATTTTGGTTAGTGCTGCTGTGACCAGACTGTTACCGAGTCAGTTAAGTGGTGTTACCAGTGGTGAGCATTGAACTTTACTGATTTCATTTCCTTTTAGTATTTTCTGTGTGTAATTTCACACACTCTTGAAAAGCAAGTCAAAATCGTAAACAGATAGATTGCACAGCCTTATGCTTCCAGCTCTGTGCTTCATAAGGCTGGGCAACTCTCATCCTCAGGGCCAATTATGGACTTAGTTTGACTGGATAACTCTGTCCTGATGAGACCAGGTTGCAGGACTGTGGAATATTTGTCTCATTGACAAATGATAATGAGAAGAAGGGAAGGAGATTAAAACACCTCCAATATCTACTCATCAAAACTGTATTCTGTCCACAGTATGGCCCTAATACAAAAATGTTAAATTCATTTACTAAAGATAGGACCTCTTGGTATCTCAGACAGCAACTGACATTCTAAAACTTAGTATTTTGAGGCAGTACATCAAGATTAATGGTATTTATCATTGACAGTTCTTACTTTTTCCCATATGACAACATAAGGAATGTTGAAAGGAGCATATATTTGATTTCAGTGATGAGAGGGAAGACAAATTAGTGTTTGAATGGTGTCCCTAAGTCTAAATTGAAGAGACACTTAATCAATATGTTGCCTTAGAAATTCTTTCTACACTTGATATTAAAATACAAGGAAATAAAATTGTGTTCCTAAAGTTTGTAATGTAAAATTTAGGTGTGAATAGTTTATTCTAGACCTGAGTCGTCATATACTTTCATTGTTCATATTCTCAGTTACGAATTCCAATCCTTCAGCTGTCTCAGAGAAAAGAAGCTACTAACAAACGATAATAGATAGATCTGATGGATGTGGATATGCCTTTACAAGAACATACATTTCATTCACACGACCTCACTACAATCAACTGTAGAGACTCTTGTGACTCTTCCCCTTCCCCAAGTATTATAAAATTCTAACTTATTCTGCCCTGCATTCCCTCCTCACATTGCACTGGTGTAGTGCCTATGCATGCATACAATAGAACTGAGAGACAATGTAAACAAAGAGTAACTTTTCTGTGTAATTTATGTAAGGATATTCAGCGTTTTGTGGGTCCAACATCATAAAAGCCTTGACTTTCAGATAGGAAGATAGATTGTTCACCAGAACGGTGTGATTGATAGACATGCGAGTTGTCAGGTACAATCGTCAATCTTGGACGAACTCCAGGACATTAAACTTTAAAAAAAAATCAGGCAACCTGTTTTTAAGCATTTTCTGCTTCACCACTGCTCTCTATATGAGAATGAAAAGTGTCACCTATTGCACATGTCGTTTACTTTCAGTGTACTCATCAGATCTTTCTTCTTAAGGAACAATGGGAAAAATACCACAATAGGAAACCCTCTAAAGTAAAACTACGCTCAATAACATCAAGCTGAGATACAGCACTTTCACTGCTTTTATTTTCCTCCATGCTTAGTAATGTAATAACACTAGGCATTACAGAACTCACACATTATGGAGCATGATTGAAAAGTTCTGAGTATATGAGAATTAATCTTCTTTCATCATGACAGACTAGCATATTAAAAATGGTCCCACTTGTATAACTGTTGAAAATTGCTTTTGGAATTCATTCAAGTAAAAGAGGTTCAAAAATTCTTTTTGAAAACTGCATGAGAACAGAAAATCTGAAAAATATGCAAAGTACCATAGGAAAGATATTTCAAATGTATTTTGAGTATCAGAGAGAGATTCTGTGGCAAAGAAGATGTGGTGAAGAAACTGTGGTGTTGCACTGTGTCTAAATGGGTGGTTACCAACTTATCTAGTAAAATAAATATATGTGGCAAATGACACATACCAATTTAATGACACTTTGAGTTCATGTGAAGTTTGGCAGAGTAATAAAAGTCTTATCTCTTGCCTCCACTGTTATTGCACAGATTTAAACTGCTGTCTCAGAGGCAGTTTTACTATCTTTTTCAATCTCTGCCATAAAAGTGAGACTTGATTTGCTCAGCATGAGAACAGATCAATAAAAGCTGAGTTACACGGCGGATTAGATCACTAACTCAGAGATCAAAGATGTAAATACAAGTTGTATAGGAACAATTAGATCAAAAGTTAAGTTCAAATGTACTGTACTTGTTTGTAAGTCTCAAATATCAACCTGATATGAAAAAAATTGAAAAATTGTTAGTTTTGTTTGTTTTATCTAGAAAAAAAGAAAGAACTTAGTTTCTGAGCCAAAGACACAATTACTAATCATAGAATATTATTATTCTAGTGTTTGATTATTCTAGGTAATTTTTCTCATTACTGTATCAGAAATCTATCAGCATTTCATCTTCTAGAAAGAGATTAATATGAAAAAGTAACTGTGTTCTACAAAGAAGAAAGGTCAATGATTCCTGAAATATTTTGAGGTACTGGCAATATCCTGAATAATTCTCTCTTGCCTTCTGTATGCTTTAAATACAACTTTTTTTGCAATGATGAGTCAATTAAAAAAAAAAAAAATGGTTTCCAATTTAAGGAGAAGATATTTGTTTACTTATATGGGTAAAGTTCACAAAAGCTTAATTATGCAATTAAGCTGCTGTTTGGAACTAGAAAACATTCTGGTACCTGCAGCTTGCACATAGACATATACAATGGATTGTATATTATCCATAACATAAATTCATGTCAATGAATATTTTGGATTGAGCAACTCTAGTTATCTATATCCCACAGGTATAAATGTTACGAAATTACTCACATCACAATGGTCATTTTAGTTTAAAGCTCTGCCCCACTACTTTAGCATAGATGTTGATTCTTTTCCTTTGAAACTTATATAATTCCAACTCATGCTAATATAAGATTCTTTTAGGGCAAAACAGCTCTTTTTATTGCCAGTACAGTGTAATGCCATTCCTTACTAAAAAGTAAAAGAAAATTTATAGGTGACTCCATAAGCTTTCTTCTTTGTTTGGAATTCTCTCTTGCTTTTTAAGAAACTAAGTGGCTGTGTCATATAATTCTCTAAACATTCAGTATGTGTGATTCAAATGCAGATTCTGACTACTACTACACATAAAGTGCAGGAAAACAATAATTTAAAAAAATAATCCTGATCTATTGACTAAAAATACATCAGTGTCCTGCGGCCTGTACTCAGTTTTTGTTGAAACACAATAATATTGTAGATGTTTGAGAAGCAAAACTCAAGCATCATGATTTTTGAGTCTCTAAAATACTTTGACATGGTGTAGAAAAACAATACTTTATTAGAAATAATAATTTATATTAGTCATATTATGAAAAGGAATTTATCTATTTTTTGCATTCTATAATTATTGTTATCAGATAGCTGATTGGCTTATACAAGTGTATTTCAGTTGCTCATTTTAAACATCTAGAAAATAGCATTTTCTGAGGAGAAACATATTTCATGATTAGTATTAGTTATTTAATATCACACTAAATATTATTTGCACTATTCAATTAATTATTTAAACTATAAAAAAGGCATTCCTTGGATTGCTTTGTTTAACTCCTCTGAATTATTGTTTCCCTTTCCATATTTCTTAGGTATTGCCTACTGTTGTTCACTTACAGGAATAGGTACAAATTAGGGCAATGAACTCATAGACTTCTAGAATGAATTTTCAGATGTAAATGAAAAAAAGTTTATCAGATTCTTTCTGGTGTATATGGCAGATGATGCATGCCAGGACACAATTGATACCAAAGTAATTTCTGAATGCCCTACATTTATCTGGTTTTTAGGAACTACATTTATTTAATTCCTGTGAGTTCTCAATCTGGCCTGAAACAATCTCCACCATTAACCAACCCCCCCTCTCCCCAGGATGATTAGTGGCAGATGTATTCCTCAAATTCTCTTGCATGGTATCTGTCCTTTCTACTGCAGCCCTCATGGCAAGTTGAGGTCACTAAGAAAATATTGAGTGCCTCTCATGGGAAGACTGCAATCTCTCTCTTACAAGTGCTAAGCTGCCTATTATTTTTAGGGAAATAGAGAAGCCGTCAGGATGGTGAAAATCTTTCAGATATTGACCGTCTTCCACTATTTTAGCATTTTCAGGTAAAGCCTCTAGTAGTAACAATAACTTGCTTTCTAGGTGCTAGCTATCCTCTCCCTCATTTTCTGCTTTGATCAGGATATGACAGACAGACATCAAGCTGATAAGTTTCTTTGACTTATTCATGTTGATAAACAAAGATTCTGTGTCCACTCTGTAATTCTTACATATGTCAAATTTTTTCAACACTTTGCTTTCTCTAAAATGCTCTAAAAGGATGAGACTGGTTTTTTTTTGGGTACCTGCACAAAATGTGGTAAGACTGAGGTTGTGGGAGATTTCAGAGAAGTGCCTTGTGGCATGGTGGAATTCTATACTGAAGGAGTATATTCACCATTCATCATATAGCAGTATCTGAATAAATTTTCTGTTATCTCTGTTCATCCCAAAGGCTGCTGAATATCCCACTGGAAACCAGTTTTGAAAGTGGACATGAGCAGGTTACTAAAGAGTGAAAAAAGGTGTGATTTTCAGCACCAGAGGGAGTAGGCAACTGGTCTGCCATTTGAGCACCTGTGACATTGTTTATAATTCTTATGAGGATTAACAAAATTGTACTTCCTTAATGATAAATCATGATAATTCCTTCAACTCCATTTTTAATTAAAATATTTATATTTTAATTTAATTTGGTAGGATTTAACAAGGAAAAAATAGTCAGGATGCATGAATTATTGTCAAATCATAGTAAATTGAAGATGAACATACACTGGCATCCAAACAAAATGAGCAGAATGCAATGACTGAAGTCATACTATTGTTCCTGCCTGCAGAAGACATTGTTTTCATGTGGTTTTTGTGTTTTCATGGTTTTTAACCTAGGTAGAATATAATGGCATTTCACAGTTTCACTGACCAGATAAAAGTGAGCAAAGACAGTGGAAGGTATGGTGGTAGAGACAATATTCATTTAAGTAATGACAAATTGCAAGGAGATTATTGTAACAAAGGAAACTGCTGGATGCACTGCTCTGGATATCCCACCTTTCTCTTTCAGAATGCTGAATGCTTTTAACTGAACCCAGTGTGAAAGCAGCTGAAGAGAAAAACCACTCATGTTAGAAAAAAAATCATGATGTTAGTTTTATAGATGTCTTGTGCAAGAGAAATATAAATACAAACTCAGTTGCTTTGATAATTAATTGTATAACACATTCCATATATTTGAATTGAATTACTGAAAATGCATCTTTCGTTGCTAAAACACACAACTAGTGCAGCTTATGAGGAAAAGTGAGAATCAAAATAACTGTTTACAAAACATAAATTAAGTCACAAGTGTACACTAATGAGGTCATTGAATATTGAGTTGATTCTCATGGAATAAATGTTAATACCAAATATATTTGCTAAATGTAAATAATTTATTTATGTAATTAGAACTAACAGGAAATTACTGAACTAATTGAAGTAGAACTCCATAAGCAATTTACCTCATTAAATTTTTTACAGTTCTCCATCTGCATCGAAGTTATTATGTATTTAGTTTAAATAATAATAAAGGAGGCAAAATCAAGGTTAATTGGCATTTTAATTATGAATATCTCAATTAAAATTATCTTATATATAGAAAATACTTCCCCTGTAAATAACTAAAATACGGTTTATTCTCTTATTCATTGTGCAATTTGAATAACAGGATGAAAGCAAATATAGATTCTTCATTGTGAGTTCCATCATGTGTATTGATGGAAGTACACAATCCACATTTGTTATTAACCTCTTACCACCTCAGTAATTGTTATTAGAGAGGAAGTCTGTTCTCATGCAATTATTTATAAAGACAGCAGTGGGATTCTGGGTGGATTTTCCACTGGATGGGAGAAAAATCCACAATCCCTGCATGAGCACTAGATAAAAGGAGTAGAGTTAGGCTACAGATGTGCAGAATAACTTTCCAAAATTTCTTAGACCAATGGGTTGACTTGCTTGTGGCTTGCCATGGCAATTCTCAAAGATATTTTGGGTCACATGCAGAGCATGCATTTTGATATCTTTATGTCTTCTGTGAAAGATGAAGCTTGCTTTCAAGTATCTTAAGGTAGTCAGTGGATTACAGACCGTAATGCGGACAAAAGCCAGATAATCTGCTTTACCCATCAGATAGAGAAGAACCTGCTTCAGCAATTTGACAAGGAGATTTCCTTAATTTCATATGGGTAACAGCAAATGGAAAAAAAAACCACTATTCAGATAGACAAAATTAATACAGCTTTCCATTTTTGTCATAGCTGCTAGGTGGCTTTTCTCACTGTAAAAAGTACAGTAAAGTAAATTGTTCGATACATAAATACTAATGAAAAATGTAATCCCCATCAATTGTCTGTCTTTCTAGTTTGCTGACAATTCCCCTCATATCTTGTTTAATTTTTGTTAAATTATTGTGCACTTTGAACCCTAGACTGCATATATATATATACATATATATATAATATACAGAATACCATTAGATAATTACTGTAAAGAAATCTAAACATTGATGATAAACCACATTTCTATGAATGCATTAGCTAAATATTCAGTTTAACAGGGATCTTTATTTTTAGTGGTTGTTCAGCCACATTTCTTTCTACATCAGAAGAAGAAGGATATGGGAATGAAGACCTACGGATTTCATTTGTTTCCAGAAGTAACAGGATATGGAATGAAAATGTATGAATTTCAGTTTCTTATTTTACTCATCATTCTTGTACCAAAGGCCAGTTTTCTGGCACTTTCTTAAAGCCAAGTTCACGTCTTTAAATAGAAAGCACAAATGTAGCAGTGATTTCATTCATGTTTAATGTAAGGTATGTAAATAAGTGCCATGCTTACTCTTAATGGAAGGATGTTTCTATGTGTGAAAACAAAACATAGTCAGGCTTTTTTAAAAATTAATATCATGAGTTACCATCTGCAGTCGCCCATGAGCCGGGTAACCTGGGCTTACTTTTTGAGCATACTGCTAGACAGACCTGATCTGAATGAAATAAAGAGAAGAATTTAATGTGCATAAAAATATTTGAAGTTTTTTCATTATATTTGAGGGTTTTATTCAAGGTAAGAGACAAGAGAATCATTCAGGGGAGCTTTTTTATTAGTAGAGAAAATGATAGTTTTCAAAACAAACTTTTATTATTTTTGAATTTGACACAGATAGATACTGTTTTTATTTTTAAAAATCAAAACAGCAAAAAATGCTTTCCATTAAAAATAAGAAATAACCAGGTATTCAACAATAGTTTTAATGCTGAGGCATTGCAATTTACTTTTGTAGAAGAGACAAACAGAAACCACATAAACACAGATACTTTCAAAAAGAAATTCAGACCGGATCTTTCTGAAATCTTGAAAACCTTCTGAGTGATATTCCTACCTTTAAGTGTATTGACAGCACCCTCAAGTTCAGGCTTATTCACAGATTTCCTGATGCCGTATTTTCACTCCTCCTCCAGGCCTTAAAAGGTATTGAAGTGGATAGTTGCTAGAATAAACCTGGGGCACTACAGTCAGGCTGGCCTCCAGGAAGAGCAGAACCTCCTAACGCATGTGATGGAACCTGATAAACCAGTTATTAGTTTACACATCAAGCAGTCCCCCTGCCTGAATGCAATTTTTATTAGAAATCACACTAAACAAGATGTTTTCTGAAGCAGCCAAATAGACATGTATATTAAACAGGCAGGTTAATATAAGGAACTTGGGCTGAAATGCAAAAAATTCCTTACTCTCATCTCCACTGAGACAGGTCCTTGCCTTCTTTATTCTCACACTTCAGCAACTTTGAGTTATAGTCTGCATTGTAAAGGAATATGTATAAATATGTATATACACTAGCAATATTTTATATATCTATCTATATCTATACCTATCTATATCTATATGCACAAAGATCATCCATCTTCTCACTTTTCACTCCCATAGCTTGACTTTGACTTTGCTTTTATCAGAGATCCTCTTCCCCAAATGCCTTTCCCTATGGTCTCAGTTTCTGTCTTGGAGGTCTTTCTCTTTTCCTTACCCTCCATGTACCAAGGGAGGTGTCATTAATTGTTTTATTTTGAAGGAAATTTCTGCTTAACTGGTTTTCATAATACCTTGATGCAAATAATTACAAAATTTCTACAATAAGTACTGTGATAAATTCCGGATGCCACATGCCTGAGCTGGGATGTGTATTTGGAAGATGAAGGAAATGTCAATGAAGACAAGTTAAATGTTCTGTTTGCTAATTGACCTTAAATTTCGAATTTAGAAAGACTGCATTAGGCCTAACTTGGTAATTTAGTCAGTATTTACCTTCTAGTATGACTTGGAAAACAGATGAACATTCATAATGAATTTGGGATGATAACAGAAAATATATTATTTTGTGAAAGCTCCACAGCAAGGTACTGTTTCATTAGGCTGCAAGACTGAAGGAAATACCTGGCCAGGAAGTACCTGGCCAGTTACCTGCTTTCCTAAGGATAAAGTCTTGTGCAGAGCTTGTAATTGTCTTTCTCACTCTTCACCCATGCCTGAGTACTTTGGGAGCACTAAACAGACGATCACTCTCTTGGCAGGCTGGTGGCAAAAGAAAGTCTCTATTTCTTAATGAAATTCCTATTACTTAATGAATACTTGAAATGAAAGGAAGTTTCTAACAGTGAGGTGTTGAGCTTTTGATGGGATACCCTCCCTTTTCGGCTGAGGGTGAAAGAGCAGAGGAGGCTGCTGTCTTGCTAAAGTCCTTCATTTCATAGTTTCATAGTTTTCTGAAGGTAGAGTTCGAAGGGGAAAAATGGTAACAGCAAACAGCAGCAGCAGGCTAAACATCTTTTTTCTTCTTCTTTTCTTCTTTTTTCATCTTACAGAAGTGAGGATTATATTTGCTAATTGACCAATAAAATTAACACACGATTCTAGTTTTTCTTTTCTTAACCTATCCTGGTCTAATTCTAATGGTCATAAATCTTACACAAATACTACATAGGTATTACACAGATTTGCGTATATAATTTCTATCAGCTCTTATTGTTTATGTGAACACTGTCTAAAAAATATGAACAGTACAGTTCCATCAATGTTTTGTCTAAAGTAAGGAAATTCTATGAAAAGGTAACACTGCTGCAGTATGAACTGTGCTTAAGGTCTCTTTTCTGCAGCTTTTCAATGTTTAAAGCACTTAGCATATATTTCTGCTAAAAGTTAAAAATCTATATTTCTGTTTCACTTTGGTGTGACTTCATGTATCTCAGCTTATCCAAAGGTTTTAATTCAATCCCTGTGCTTTGGTTTTCCTCTGGGCCTAGGTCCAGAGGAGTTCTCACTCCAACAGTGAGGCATTCTTTCCCGCTGTCTTGCAAGAGGCTAACATCATAGCCTTCACTTGGGGAGGAAACCCAGCAGCAGCAATGTTTCTGCACTCCACTATATGTTTCTGTAAGGGAGAAAAAAACCTCTTAAAGCTGAGTTCTCAGGTTCCACTGAATAGCTCTCAAAGTTAAAGTAAAATCTTACAGTATATCTCGTATAATAATTATTGATGCATCTGGAAGATGACAGGATTAATTTCTATTTCTGTGAATCTGATTCTGATTACTATGTGATTAAAGAGGAAACTGTTTCCTAGCACAGTATACAGACCTCCCCAGAACAACACATGCAATTTTGCTCACATTTTACACTTCCTAAGTTATGGATTCTCTTCCGGGATGTGCAGTGCAGTACCCTGGCTTCTCTCTTACCTTATGCCCCAGTTGTGCAACACGGCTCTTTCCATGTTTAGCTGAGAAGGTGTCTTCAGTATATGGGACTTGGGGCACAAAGTAAGAGGATGATGTTGTGAAGGACATGCAGCGCTCAAGAGGACTTCTCCATGTGGTCCTTGGCTTTTGACCTGAGTTGGGCTTTCAGGCCCAACATTTTTGCTGTTTGATCTGCAGCATTTTCTTAAACATTGGAGAAAAGCAAATTAAAGAGTTATGCTACTTCATTACTTAAACAGGCATACTAAATTCAATTTTGCATTTTCTATTTCTCATGAGTCAGAACTTTACAGTACTGCTGGTGACAGGCACAAGAACTTAGTATTATGTGATTTACTTGAGAGAAACTGAGGCAGTTTCCAGTATGCCAGTAAATTGGGCTTGGCAGTGCTAAGAGTAAGACACAAAAAGAAACTTCTGATTAATATTTTTCAGAAATCTCTGTTTCTATGAGTTGTGCTGGTCTGTCGAGTGATGTGAATGCCTTGTGGCAGAGCTAGAGTCAGGGAGAAGTATGTGTTTTTCTTTTTCCACAGAAAAAAGATCATTAGCATCCCTTGTTTATTTTAAGTAGGTATAATGAGGAGATTAAAAATGTTTTTGAAACTTGCATATCTCTAAGTGACTTTTTAGTGTCAATGCAATGTTATAGCTAACCTAATGATAAAGACTGTAAATTTTTTTGTTTTTTCTTGCCTAATGACTCTTGATAAGCATCTGTGATAAGACTTTAAAACATGAATGTCAAAGACTGAGACATTTCTTTGGCTGGGCAAAAAGATCTTAGGAAATCTTGAAGAAAATGTTGCTATTCTTCACCATCAGTCACCAAGCACAGAATTGTTTCTTGTAAAAAGAAATCTATGTTTAAAGCAAAAAATGAGATTGTGTAGTTATTAATCACATAAATGCACAAACACAGACACAATATTGCATAAAAACAGTAGAGGAGTGTGCTGGTTTTGGCTGGGGTAGAGTTAATTTTCTTACAGTGGCTGGTATGGGGCTGTGTTCTGGATTTGTGCTGACTGCAGGGTTGATAATACAGAGATGTTTTTGTTATTGCTGAGCAGTGCTCACACAGAGCCAAGGCCTCTTCTACTTCTCATACTTCTGTGCTGGTGAGGGGGCTGGAGGTGCATGGGAGGAGAACAGGACAGATGACCCGAACTGACCAAAGTGATATTCCAGACCATGTGACATCATGTTCAGCATATCAAATACGGGGAAGGAGAAGGAAGTAGGGAGGAGCACTTGGAGTGGTGACATTTGTTTTCCCAAGTCACCATTACATGTGATGGGGCCCTGCTCTCCTGGAGATGGCTGAACACCTACCTGCCCATGGGAAGAAGTGAATTCATTCCTTGTTTTACTTTGCTTGCATGCACAGTTTTTGCTTTCCCTAATAAGCTGTCTGTATCTCAGCTCATGAGTTTTCTGCCTTATACTCTTCTGATTCTCTCCCCAGTCCTGCTGATGTGAGAGTGAGTGAGAGGCTGCATGAGCTTTGGTTGTTAGCTGGGGTTAAACCATGACAAGTAGAAGTATATTAATGATCACAGGAAATAAAATCAAATGTTGAGTGACAAATACAACAAATTTTCCTTTTTTTTTGCACATACACACACAGACAACACCATTGCTATCTATTAGCTTTCCTTATCACTGTGGATGGCTGAATTTGGTATGTGACTTTGACGATTAGAGTAATGTCAAATCAAAACAGACATAGCTAAGATTCCCTCTCTATTTCTTCAGCTTTCTTGTCTTATTTTGTGAGAAGAACATTCATCTTCTAGATTATTTGTGATACCCAAAATTGTAATTGAGAGAAATGATTACTATACAACAAATTAAAACATATCAGCTGGGTCTGTCTGCTTTGTTGACTTCTGTTCATAAGTGTGTGTATATAGGAGAAAATTCTGGCATGTCAAGGCTTGGTGTTACTAAGTTAAAATCAAATGTATTTTCAGTTGGCTTGAGGGGAAACGCTCTAGTTCTCAGCAGAGCATAACCTGTGTAAATAGGAAGTATTTGACATTTTCAAGTTTTTTAAGTATGGATTCCTTTCAGCTGTAGTTGTTTTCTGCTTCTAGAAGATTTGTTTGTAAGGTCTATGTGCAAACCTGTGCTCTCTGAATTGTACATTGTTGGTATCTATGCATATAAAGGCATAGAAAAAATTCTGAAAACATATTTTGAAAAGTTAATTCCAACAGTTTGTTTTATAGACATTAAAAAAAAAAAAAGGAGATGTTAAAGAAGTTGCCAATTCCATAAGAAAAATAAATTGCCATTTCTGTAGCAAAACCTATACCTAACTGTGTCATGTGTTTAAGAATGGACAGTTTCTTTTCATAGGATTTTCCAATAAAACCGGGATAGTCAGTAGCATATAACAAGAATAAATTTCTATCAGCAAATTTTGTAGAACTGGTGACATTTTCTCAATTAGACTTTAAGACCATATCTTCACGAGTAAGATAGAGAGTGTCTGAGGGCTTCTCAAGACATGTAGTGTAAACATGTTTCCAAACTCCTAAAGAGGTTCCCAGTTCACTGTTGGCCTCGTGCATCTGGCACTCTCCAAAACAAGACAGAGATCAGACCACAACAGGAACCACTCTAAATATCTAAATATTGCCTTGTTTGTGCCTATCTTATCTTAATAAGAGGTAGCTAACATGGATATGGGTGCTTCTGTGTCTACACTGTTACTGCATAAATTCATAAATGCAGCCCACTTTCTGCTACAATTTGCAAATGCTGCCCCTAGGACAAAAAAAATGAAAATACTCTGAACAAAATGCCAGTATCAAACTTTGCCAGTCTTCTCCTACTCTCTATGTCTACTGACTGCATTGGCATCATGTGCTACTAACTAGTCACGCTCATGGTGTGGTACTCCAGCAGAGAGAGCCATGTACTGATGGCATGATGTTATCAAAGGATGAATTTTAAGCAAGCAAATTTTCAGATAAAAAATACATTTCATGAAAGATGATATAATAACGGATGGACACATTAAATTGTTGCCTCTACATAATAAATATATGTAAAGCATCCAAGTTAGTAAACTGTTGGCCACACTGTGGGTGGGTTACTTTCTCCACTGTTCAAACTATGGAGTCTGTTTAACAGTACATTGGCCATTGTGACAAAAAAAAAAACCAAAAAAACAAAAAACAAAAACAAACACAAACCCACAAACCAGAAAAACAGAACAAAACTAATCAATCAAACAAACAAACAAAAAACAAAACACACAAAAAAAACCCCTAAGCTGGAATCCAGATTACAAAGTCTAATAGTTTATGCATTTCAGAATGAAGAGAAACTTGGTTCCAGACAGGCTCTCTGATCTATTTATCTTTTTAAATGAGACAGCTCAAAAGACATAAGCAACATAGAAGTGCAATGGCACTAATGTTACAATATATTTGCTGTGATTATGAGGTTAATCTACCTCCATATCTCAGTGCTGTTCAAGAGCTATGTACCTTTTCCAGTATGAAAAAGCTTGCACTGCTGACTTCCAGCTTGCCTTGCTCTCATCTCCTGAGCTATGACTTGCTAATACCAGAATTAATGTATAAATACATATTATAAATTTGAAAGTATGAACATGTGCATATATGCAAATATTTTCTATTTATTCTGGCTTCACTTTTTGATTCTTCTCACTAACCAAAATTCTGGTTTCTGTGAGTTTTTCCCATTGGGATTGCAGTAACTGAGCTTCCCTTTAGTGAGATGATTTTGTAGGCTCTCACTGCACACTGATGAAACAAAATACAAAATTGATCAGTCCCACCTTTTGATCAGTACTCTGCCCAAAAAACTCTTTCAATAAGCCTTCTTTAAAGGCATATCCTACCTATGGATGTGTCTAATGGTTTTTGCTGTCTTAATTATTTTCTCTACTTACAAGAGAGACACACAAGCCATCACTGAGCTGTAGCCAGTGCAATTGGTGAACTTCCGTGAACTTTCATTTCCAACAACAGCACATATCTTTGTTTCCTAAAAGGGTCTAATTCATTAACTGACCAGATGAAAAGATGTGCTACTGGACCCCTTTCTTTCCAGAGATGCTTTGTGTAATCTGCAGCAATATCATCTCGATACGAGAGAAAAAAGTAAGCAGGAAACAGGAAACTTGATATTGCATGATTTCTGTGGCTTTAAGTTAAGCTCGTGTGTAGGTTTTCTGCTGTCTGTTAAGTGTATCATTTCTGCAGTGGGAGTGTGCCTGTGTACCTCTGGTAGACACTGTAAAACTCTAATACCTTGATCTATCTGTATCTAATATCATTTTAGGCAGTCATCCAACATCCCAAATAAACACATCAATTGGTAAGGAAGGAATCAGATTAAAAATGCTTCGCTACTTGAAGGAATCAGATTAAAAATGCTTTGCCAAGTCAGATTAAAAATGCTTTGTCAAGTGGCAAATATTCAAATATTCTCCTTTAAGCATTGTCTTTAAGAATATTTTTACATGTTATCTGCCAGCATATCGGATACCGATAAGAATTCACCAGTATTTAAAGAATATATAATCTTCCAGAAATTGCAAATACCTACAAGAAGAATCAGATTCGCCTTAGTTCACTAAAGGGAGAAAAAAGACAGAGAAACATGGAGCTTGTTAAGGTTTTTCTGAAAGAAATACTAAAAATCCTTTTGCTTTGTCCTTGCCCCCTCTGTAGAATTGTGCACTGTTCATGTACACCACTGAGGAAAAATATGTTAACATAAAGAGGGCTGGTGAATCACAAAGGGGAATTCTTTATGTAGCTTGTTTCCATATGAAAGTAGCAACATTTGTGCATAAATGGCTTGCAGCATTTTTTTTATGAATTGGGCCCTAAGAGCTCATGATTGTCCTTGCTATTCAGTTTTCAGTCATTGGGTAGCGTTGAAACAACAGGAGGAAAAAAAGGAAACATTTTGTACCTGTGGTACTCACTTGGACAACAGAATCTTAGTAAAATAGCTACAGTCTTTTTCCTTTTTGTTAGACATTATGCAGGGAGAAAATGATGTGTGAATCAATGAAAAGGAAAATAATATATTTCTGAAATATTAATAGTCAGTGCCATACTCCAGACTGGGGGGGGGCGGGGGGGGGGGGGGGGTGCCTGGGGGGGGCGGGGGGGCACTGGTGGGGACTGAGGGCTCTAGTGGGGACTGGTGGCACTGGTTGGGACTG
>VZTE01000670.1:656300-712584 GCA_013397775.1 Eulacestoma nigropectus | reverse complement strand
CTCTCTCTCTCTCCCTCTCTCTCTCCCTCCCTCTCTCTCCCTCTTCCTCCCTCTCTCTTACTTTTTCTTCTCCTTTTCCTTCTTTTCCTCCTTTTTCATTGATTTATAGAATATCCTGAGCTGGAAGATACCCACAAGGATCCTCTAAGTCCAACTCCTGGCCCAGGAATTACACTATGTACCTGGGAGTGTTGTTTCCAAATGCTTCTTGAACTCTGTCAAGTTTGGTGCTGTGGCCACTGCCCTGGGGAGCCTGTTCCAGTGCCACACGATCTTCTGGGTGAAGAAACTTTTTCTAATATTTAACCTTGCCATCAGGGAAGAAGACCGGCCTGGCTGAACGGGGAGCTTTTGCACAAAATCAGAGAATAAAAAAGGGTTTGTTTATGCCCTTTGAAAGAAAGGGCAGGCAACTCAGGAAGAGTACAAGGATGTCATTAGGTCACGTAGGGACAGCATTAGACAGGCTAAAGCTCAATCTGGTCACTGCTGTGAAAGATAATAAAAAGTGTTTTTATAAATCCATCAACAACAAAAGGAAGTCCAAGGAAAAATCTCCATCCTTTTTGGACGTGGGGGGAACATTGTCACCAAGGATGAGAAAAATGCTGAGGTTCTTGATGCCTTCTTTGCCTCAGTCTTCAACTGATGATGATGATCAACCAGTGATCATCAGGGCAGCCGGCCCCCTGAGCTGTCTGACAGGGATGGGGAGCAGAATAGACCCCCCTGCAATCCAGGAGGAAGTAGTCAGTGACCTGTTGTGCCACTCAGGCACCCACAAATCTATGGGACCAGATGGGAATCACTCAAGCGTACTGAAGGAACTGGCAGAAGAGAGATCCATGCTTGTCCCTCTGCTTTCCCCAGTGAAGAAGCTTTAGATGGCAGTGAAGTCTTCCCCAGCCACCTCTTCTCCAGGCTGAACAGACGAAATGACCTCAACCACTCCTCAATTGGCTTCCCCTTCATCATCTGGGACATACTAAGCATTAACGTATTCAGGAAGACCCAGGTGGATTTATCCGGTTGTTATACTGAAATTTGTCTCTAATAGAGATAGAAGTTCCTACTGAATTCTTAATATTACAATACGCGGAGTTTTGGGAAATGCATCCAAGTACTGATTATGCATCCAAGTACTGATAATGATAGTCAGATCTTAACTCAGATCATGTGATGACACCAGAGATAGCATCACTGATTTATGTGTTTGGGTAATAGGCAACTCTCCTTGAGATTTGTGCATTAAGTAAATAAACTGAGAGTGTAGCCTCCCTCAAGGAGAGCTTTCATAAAGCTATGCTTTAAAAAAAGCCTATAGTTAATGTTTTTAAGTTGAAGGAGAAAAAAATTGTGATAGCTATCACTAGCAGGTGTAAATTCTAAAATAATCTTACACTTTAAGCGGTTTTCTTCAGATTAACATTTTATTCTAGATTTAGAATAAAAGGTTACCTATGTAATGATCCTTGCCTACAAACTTCTAAATTAATATCATAAGGAATTAATTTCTGAATTGTTTCTAGTGACAGAAGTTAGACGTTGTCATATATGTCCCTCAGCCCACTGTCAGTCTGTCTAGTAGTGAGGAGACTGAACCTGTCTCTTAGGTAATGTATCCAGCTTTAAAATTGGAATGAACAAAAGAAATCTTGTCCCCTATCTCTATATCCCCATGAGTTCATAAGTATAAGAATATTTTGAGGCTTTCTTTTTTCTCCCAGTCTAGACAACTTACTAGCAGTCCATCAATAGAAGATTCTGCAGCAGGTTTGGGAGACAATTGCTTGTAAAATGAAACAATCAACCTGATCTCCTGTGCTTCTAGGTTGGGTGTGATAGTAGGGCTTAGAGTGGGCATGTGTTTCCTTGGTTATCGGGGCAGTTGTGCAGCACTGTACCCTCCACCCTTCCACATGGCATTACCAGTAGCCCCTCTTTGGAACTGGGCTGAATAAACTAGCATTATTTAGCCCAATCTCACTAACAAATCGGATCATTAGTGTGTTCTAAAACTCTGTGCAATTGGCTCCTGCTCTGAAATGGCTACATGGTGGAAGGGGAGGAGGACCTGGCAGCAAGCAAATGACAGACTCAATTGTAGATCAATGTGGTGATTGTATCAATTTCAGATTCTCTACTAACAATAGGTGTCTGATTGGACACCACTGACTTTATTGGGAAGTAGATGAGATATAATATACCTTCCAGTGCATTAGTTGTTTCTGCTGATTGGATGAAGGATAAATTTCACATAGAGGGCAGTTTGAGTCCCATCATTCTCACAATTACGTTGAACACCAGCTAAAAGTGTCCTGTTGCTGCTGCACTTTACAGCAGCAAATTAGAAGGATTTTCCTAATGCATTTCCACACCATAGTCTGTGCAGCATCATTCTTCTGTAAACTGAGATCTGGGTCAAAATGTCTCACTGTTCTTAATTTCAATAATTCCATTTAAAGGGTAATCACTTTCTCTAGAAAAGGAAAAGGACAATAGAAAGAATAAACAGAACAGTTGGACTCATGGAAACAGCACAAATAAATTGAATGCTAAGAAGCTTTTATTACAGTAAATCTTGTTTTATTCCAGAAGACAGCAATGTAAACTATGCAGTGAAAATAGCCATTAAACAAATCAACACCCTCTTAATCTCATAACCTTACCTCACCCCCTCCCCCTACCATGAATTTTAACAGTGCTACATGATCTGGACCACCTCCCTTTGTTTGAACCACCAACTTAAGTATGCAGAAATTAATGTGTGAGATTTTTCATTACTGTTTTGAAGATACAGCTCTCTAATATGTTGAAGTCTCTTCTAATGATCTAGTAAAGGGAAGGAGGTGGGGGAAGGAGGGGGGAAATCCCAGAGTTTGCTGAAGAACATGTTATTTGTCTTCCACAGACTTAAAGCTTTGCACGTTAGCTCTGCTGGCTCAAGGCCAGACTGCATAGTACCTTTTAGAGTCACACCCTAAGACCCTAGTTCATCAAGGTACTTAACCATTTGTCTGATGTTTAGTATATGAAGGAACACAAGTTAAATTGGAGTTTAATTATGTGATTAACTCCATTTATTTAACATTTTAAGCAGAGCATATAAACAGACCATGTAAATAAAGGGTGGAAGAGTTTCTTTCAAGAGTAATTCAATAGCTGTTAAATATTTTCTATATGGTTCATGAATTGTGTGGCCTCATGTATTTACCTTTTAATTGTTCAAGACTATTGGGATTCTAAAAACAAACAACTGAGAACTAATCTGATCTAAGGAGCTTTCCAAGGAACTTTTTTATCATTTATCAAGCCCCCTTTGCTCTGTTAGACTTCACAGAATGACAAGGCTATTTTCAAGCCGTAAACCCCCATGCCCCATGCAGTTATGGCATGCAACCAAAGAAGTCTGGAGGAGAAAATGAAGTCGTAATTAACAACAGCTGCTCACGCCTAGCATTTTCTAAATAACATCCAAAAATTTTTTTTTTTTTTTTTTTTTTTTTTTTTTTTTTTTTTTTTTTTTTTTTTTTTTTTTTTTTTTTTTTCCCCCAAAATGCAGAATCAACCCAGACCCTATTGATTTATCTTCGGCTTAAAAAGAGGAAGCCTCACACCAGTCTCTGGGGATCTCTTTGTTGTCCAAGCAGTGCAGGAAACTCTCATCACAGGTCATTTGAGAGAGGTTTCATTGTTGTTTGCTTGTTACATTCAGTGAACAAAATCAAAGCAAAATGACAGTAATTTCCTTTACTCATGTATTGTTATTAGTGGTGCAAGGCTTTGTCATCAAAGCACATGGGAGTGTTCTGTCCTTTAGAGGCTAATATTAAAATATAGAATGGAATGGTCATGTTTTATTGGCTTAGCCTTTCCCTGCACTGCTTATAAAAACAGACAGTGCTTTAAAATGTCTCACTAATGCTCATTTTCCTGAGGGTGGAGTTGACCTCAAGTAGTTTACAACTTGGCTGTTAGTTAAGACTAATTAACTTTGACTTTGTTGTTAGAATAGTCTAATCTGCAGTTTCATCTTAAAGAAGTCAAAAAATAGTACATTCAAGTGAAATAATGGAAGTAGTGAGTGTTTATATGTTGGCTATATAAGGAGGTCTGTTTCTCCACAGTTTTCATCTCTATCTTCCTAAAATGTCTGTGGTTTCACACACTTTTACAATTCTTTTTAACCTGGACCAGAGCTCTTTATCAGTGAAAAACACCCTTTGTAGCTTGCATGCCTTTTCTGCTTGTTTCCAGGTCCTGTGAGTAAGCAACACATTCTTAAGCAGCCTGTCTCATATGAAATAGCAATTTTTGTTGAAATGGTACAGCTTAATGCTTCTAAACAAAGAGCATTGTGCTAATGACTAAATTTGAAATGCTTAATTATATCATTAATCCTTGACATACTCTCTTTGTGGGGCCTTCCTTATAGCATTATCACTTCATAAGAGTAAGCCATACTATATTTGCGGGAAACATTTTATTCAAGCAAGAGGAATGGAGAGGCTTGTGGTTTAATTATGTTAAAATTACAAAAATAACCTTATCATGCCACTTTTACAAGGAACTAATTTGCATTAGAAAATAACTTTTGAGTAAATAATTTTCTTTAATAACAAAAGTAACATAGGCTTAGTTTATATAATAGCCTTGAAAGTGGCCTTAATGCAATGTTTGGCTTTAATATATCAATTTTATCAATACATTCAACATTCCTTTAACTTAAGTAAAAGCTAAACAATTCAGGTTTAGAGAAATGATGGCAATGAAATCTAAGCAACTCTCTTTAAAAGTTTGTTTTGTTTGAATCTTCATCCTCACAATTAACATAAAATTGAAAGCTATTTAGGAAATTATTGCTATGACATTAGTATTTCAAATTATTTTGTTTTATTTTGCTGAGATGCAGGCCCAAAAAAGAAACTTCTAAAGTTCTAAAGTTTTAATCCAGGTCCCACAGAGTATTTTGGAAATATTGTCTACCAGTACAACATACAAACACTACATTCATAGATCTGAAGACTGACATTCATAATGTCATATTTTATTAAGATAGCATTAAACAGTACAAAAATACTATTAAACTAATTTTGCTAGAGATATTTTATGATATCTTGAGCTGGAATAAAATATCAAACTGGACAGACTGTGAATGAAGCTGTACAAATGTGGTCTAGGAAACCTCCCTTACTGCATTAATCACATTAGTAAGCTTTACTGCCTGATGGATGCCACCACAGCACTACCAAAAAACACAGCCTAAGTCAGCTGTAATTTCAGCCTTACAGTAGACTGATCACTGTCTCAAATATGTTGATTTGTGCACAAGCCTTCCATTAGGTGTTTTCCACTTGAGGATTCTGGAGGAAAGGAGACAGTATCCTTCCATTGCAATCAGGAGTTTAGGTAATTAATTCAAGCAGTTCAAAGAATTAAGAGTTGGATGTTGATTGGAACTTCAGCACTTTGTTGCACAAGTGAAGACCCAAAAGCTAGAACTCTTGTGAAATGTGGCATTTTAATCCAACAAACCTTCATTTGCAGAAGCAGTGATGCCCAAAAAATCTTCCCCTTTTCTGCCCAGCTCCTGCACCTGATCTCTTTGGGATCTCTATCTCTACTTGGTTGAGGTTAAGTGCACACCTTACTGTCTTTGTGCATGTTTGTGAAATAGGAACAATACATCCTGACTCTAAAGAAAGGGGAGCAAAGGTAATGTAAGCAGTGGGATGAGAGGTATGTGTAATCAGGCAAATGTGTTCAAGTCACACTGGCTGCTGCTCTGCTATTAACAAGGGGCCAGAAGAGGAGGTTTGGGAAGGAGGGGCTCACCACATCACCCCTCTTTCCTCACAGTTGGCTGTGGTGCTGCAGTGGCACAGTTCACAGGGGCAATTACCCTCTGTGCTGCTCTGAACTGCCATGACTCTCATGTACGTGGTGGTCTCTCCCAGGCAGGCAGACCTAAGTGAGCTTCTGTTTGTTGTGCAGACTGAGATGAGAAAATGCTCTGGTTTAGCCTCTCCTCTCAAGAAAACTGTGACTGATTCACTCTAATTCACTTGTTGAATAACTAGCAAATACTAAAACTTTGAGCTATGGCTTAAATGGGATTCTAGTGTACAGGACAAGGTGCTTGATAATGTTTTTGCATAGATCTGCATCAGACTTTTTGCAATACAACATTCCATGCAAAGTCTTTTGTTAATGCATCTTATTACTTAGTACCTTTGCCTACTTGAGATGTGACATGTAGGTGTGTTTATGCTTATCTAATTCAACACTCTCTTGTGGTTTAATTTTTCACGTTGTCTTGTTGTCTGCCTTCATTTGCTCTTCACAGTGTGCCTTCAGGAAATAATTTCATGTATGATTTTTGACATCCCCAGTGATCTGTTTTTAAAGCTATATGTAGTTTGTTAAATACTTTGGAGTTGGTTTTGGGGGAGTTTTGTTTTGGTTTGGGTTTTTTTAAGTGGAATGAAGCAGACCTTGCACTGTAGTAAATGCAATAGGAAAATGTACTGCATTCAGAAGTCTCTTTAACTGTGCTCTTTCAGCCTCCTTTTTAAGCACTTGTAACTGTGTTCTGCAGAAAGGCATTAGGTTTCTTAGTGAGGACATGCAGACTTAACAAAGGGTAGATATTGTGGTTGCTCCAATTGCTCAAGAAGCTTTAGTGACAACATGTTTCTCATCCAAATGGACAGAGAGGGACACTGAATACCATCGTGGATATCTCCAGTTCAGGTATTGTGACGTTCCAAAAAAAAAGTACTGGGACGTGATTCAAGGAAAAAGATTCAGGGAATGTGCCTTTGAGAGCTAAATGTTACTTGCTGCATTTGATATTCCTTTTTTTTCTTTTAAATAAGTAGTGTTGTTAGGTAATGGACATACATTCCTACTGGATTTTTAGTTGCTTTGGTCTAGATTACCACTGGAGAGTGTTCTAGATTTTCATTGAAAAATGAGGCAAGTTATTTTCTTTTGCATGGGCATTTCAGTCTGCCTAGACAACAAATTAGTCTGTTTATAACCCCAGTTTTACCTATTGAAGCTGCTTCACCTATATGATATTGTATTTCAAAAAAAAGAGGGGGATTGATTTTCTGAAGTAGTCTTTGAGCTGGAGCAGCATTGCAGAGAGGAAAGTAGAACAGTTACAGGTATTACAGAGAAAGAATTATAGAATCGTATTTGCTAAATATACCTTCAAGTTTGCTGAATAGACTAAAGCTGTTTCTGCAATCATGCTAACTTTCTGCTGAATATGTGAATAGGGTATCTGCTCCTTAGTCCTGAATCAAAGTCAGAGAATGGGGTTTACTGTCTAACAACAGCATAGAATAAAGCTTTTCCTATTACTACTTTAATGTGACCAACTGTCAGTCAGCCACCAAATTTTACTGGCTATTTTAACATTAACATTATTTTAACAAAGCACTCAGAAATAATTGTAACACTTGAAAGTGAAGTAATCTTTTTGTGACAATTTGCCAAAATAGTCTTATATAATAGCAGACAAATTTCTTTCAAAATTTCTGTATTTACTGAGCTTTCAATTCTTCACAGTGAAATTCATAGAGTTTTACCCTGCTAGCCTCAACGAATAGTGTGACTAGGAAAAAAAATCTAAGTTATGATGAATCATCTTCAACACTTATGGGGAAAAAATTACTTCTAAATCTTGTTAGTTTTTGTTGTTTTGAAAGGCAGTTTGCTGACGGTGAAGTAGGCATTCCACTTTCATTCCTTTCTTATATCAGTTCTGAAAGATTATCATAAACTAAAGTTGCAAATTTTATTTTCTCTTAACCCATTTAAACACAAAAGGCAGTTCCCACTTTGTACTTTTTAAATGAACATTTACCACTGTACTTATAAGAAAAACTAGACTGTAAGCCCACAATGAACTTGCGTATAAAGTTACCATTAACTTAGACTAAACTTGGATACCCCTCAAACTTCAGTCACAGTACATGGAAACTATTGATTATTGTTATTAGAGTAAAAATGAAATAATACCACATGTCTTTAATTATAAAAGTACTTTGATAACATATTTGCAGAAAGGATCTTGTGCTCATCCTATTAAACCTCAAAATGGTCTCCTAAATTTTCTATTTGACAGGATAACCCAATATGCTAACTGTTCTCTGCTTGCATTTTACCTGTTTTTTCATTCAGGTATATGAATTATACTTACGGGTGGTGTAGGAGTTGCACAGAAAACAACCATTGCTGTGGGACAGTGTTTTTCTTTAGCTATGAAAGAGAGTCACAGTTCACAACTGTACATGAAGGTTATGAACTTGCCCATGGTAGAGGCAGAAACATCAATATGCTCCTGAACATCACCTGTTTGAAGTGTTTACTTCCTTTCTGGTGCAAATTTAACTGAAAGTTGGAAATGATCCTCAGTCACAGCATCAACATCCTGCATTGTGTTATAGTCAAATGTGCTGTGTATAGCTGTGTGGGCTACTGTCCTCTGAGGCCTTTTTGGAGACAAGAAATATATCTCTTGAGTCTACGCTACTGAGAAAATTTTTAAAGAAATAAATATTTGGTTTGCCAAGAGTATTTTGTGTAGGTAAGTTCATTGATCCATTGGTTGGAGAAAGCCACTCTGAGGGTGGATGAGAGTAACAGACATACAGCCATTCCAGGAACAGAAAACAGTCCTAAGCCTGTATTTTACTTTGTAAGGTATCTAGAGATCAGTTAAAATGCTCAGTGAGTGCAGAACTGGGCTCTACCTAAGGAATGTTTCTAAAGCAATGTAGTTTGTCCCACGGCTACGCAGTTGTCTCTGTGGCACTTTTACAGACAATCTCTCTCTTTTCTAGTGACTAATGGTAAAATTAAACAAGTAGAAAGAGGATATAACTAATGTAGTAAAGGAGAAAATATGATTGATTAAATCCTAATCATAGTTGACTTAGAAACGTTTTTAAACCAATTTCAGTACAAGGCTGTTCCTTGGTCTGAAAGTACACACTATTTTCATGGTTTATAACACCTTCAGTATGAATAGGAAAATGCAGATTTTACTCAGCACGCATATGAAGGATAAACAACTAGACCTTTTAAAAGGCAAACACGCAAAAACCCTGTATCCGTGACACTGCCAAAGATTCCCTCATCGCAAACATATTTGGCAGAGATTAAATTGTGGATTTTTATATATACTTGTTTCTTACATCATATCATTTTTCTAGAAGGAAAATTACTGGCTAGTTTTTAGTGCAAGTTTCTTCTTTCTTTGTGGGAAAGAAGGGCTAGGGTTTGAAACTTTTCCTGAAAGGATGTAGTGCTACCTCTCTAGTACCTGTTACTTCATAAATAGTGTAATTTTCCTCGAATGCATGTGGATTTGAAATACCTTCAGGGAATGGTCTAATCCAGATTACATGTTCACTTAGTTAAAAAAAAAAACAACCCAGCAGGTATTATTAGATGCCATCTATATGCTGAGAGTCCAGAATAAGAAGCTTTCTTGTCTGGCTGATGCAAATAACATGTCTGAGGTCAGAGTGCCCAGCAGGAAAGTCTGGAGGTCAGGATGAGTGGTATTGTCTTGCTTATAGGTTTGATACTGTATCTTCTTAAAACTGAAGAAAATGAGACCCTGAAAAATAGTGATATTCTTATGTCTAAAGCAGTAAAATTATTGCTCATGTGGAAACACGTTATAATGATAAACCAAGCCTTACACTTCTTCATGCATGTTTACAATGGGTTTGTCTCAGAACGCTAAATTTAAATGATTAACTAGATAAGAACAGTACTGTTGCCTTAAGATACACACCATATATATATATCCTTCATGATACTGTATTTCTGAATAAAAAGGAGCCTCAGCGGTAGCCTGATACATCTAATACATCTCAGAGAAAAGGTGTGAGAGCTGCACACTGTTCAAGACCAGTTTCATGTCCCCATCTCCCAGAAACTTCCGTCCCCTCACACCTTGCTTGTGCAAACTGTCGAGAAGCTGTCTAACTGTTGAGCAGGTTTGTCCTTCTGGCCAGCCCTGGGCCTTTTTGTAGTCCTGCAAAACACTGGACCATCCTCCTGTACATGATCTTTAGCAGGAGGCCACTGCCCTTGAAAGTAATTTCTCTGGTTAATCCTTTCTTCGTGTAAAATGCTTTAACAGAAATAATTCTTTGTTTTCTGTGTCTGGCTATCTCTGGATACAAGAGAAAGAAACAGAAGAAACTAATGATGTTCTTGGGTAAGATCAAATACACATGGCACAGTTTTAAATATTCTTTATTCCAAAGAACTCGACCTTTGTGACACAACTTTCCACAGATGTTTCCATATGCTAATTCTAATGGTAGAGTTTTATCAAAACATCTAACAGCCAGTACAATTGCAATTCAGTTGAAGTTCTTGAAGTACACATCAAAACTGACAAGTGGAAAAACATGCACTCTTCTTCAAATGTATCAGTCAGTTCATAAACCAATACTCTGTAAGAAACCCTTTCCCTGCCTTATTTGTAGATTGTATCACAAGTCATGCACTATCTTTCAGTGTCTGATGTAGAAGATGGTGTACCTGCCATGATTTTAAGAGAGATTTTTCTTGAGTAATCCCATCATTAGTTGATTACCATGTTCATGGACTCTTCACTTTTCATTTCTGAGACTGGAATAGTCTTCTTTTATTTGAAGACTGACTTTAGGGGTCCCTTCCACATTTCTGTGTGTATGAAATTGTCATCCTGTCTATTCACCTGATCTCTCCCTAGCTGCAAGGGATTGACCTCAAATTATTCAAGGATATTTTTGTCATGATCACATCTGACAGGAGATGAAGATAGAAAGTTAGTGAAGTGCTCAAGAAATCAGAGGTCTTCACAGCTTCCAGGACAGCAGTTTGCTAAAGAGATGTCTGAGGTCTTCACAGCTTCCAGGACAGCAGTTTGCTAAAGGGATGTCTGGTGTTTGAGTATTGAGGTGAAGGCATCACAAATACAGGTGTTTCAACAGCAGCAACTGTTTCACACTGTTGAAAGTTCAAGTAGAGGCAAGAAAAGGCTGCTCTTCTACTGTAAAGAAGCATTCATCAAAGAACCCTGGTCACTCTAAAGAACTTTGCTACTCTGATGGGGTTAAACACAAGCTTTTGTAAGATGTAAACATAATGGCATCTTCCATAAGTACTGGAAGATTTGGTCTCCTGTATTATTTGTTTCTGCTAGTCTGTTTCCACATATTGAGTTGTAGAAGTAAAAAAAAACTCTGACGCAGTGGCACGTCAACATATTAGCGCTTTTCTTGTTCATATTAGTATGTCTTCCTGATGGCTCTTTTTGTTATTTCTCAGAAGAGATTACTCTTGTTCTTGTCTCCTTTAAATTCTTTAAAGAGCACATTGTCCAAATTTCAGGTCTTTTCTCAAGACTTAGGTCTTTCATTTGCTGTTTGTAACTATATTTGTGATTTTTTCTTTTTTGGTAAAACAGTATCATAGATCTCTGCAGGAACGTCATGAGTGTCCCTAAATTCCGGCACAGACCTCTACCGTGAACAAAAAAAAAAAAAATTAACTGTGAGGAAGGGGAGTCACAAAGAATTTAAAGTAGTAATAGTCTTCATCTTCACTATAGCTGCCAGTAGAAAAATAGTTGGTTGGTAGATGATTATAAATATTATAAGAGAAATAAACCACTTTACACAGAAAATATACTAGAGCACATATATGTTTTAGTAGAGTAAAGGAAATTTTTACTTAATTATTCATAATTATATAACTTCTTTGTGCTGCAGTAGGTACTATCTTAATATATTTCAAAGCAATTTCCAGAGCTGTGAGCTTTAACAAACAATTTTGGAAGGGGCACCTTTCCAAAAGGTTTTTAGTTCTTCGACAGTGAAGAGAAAACAGTTAATTGACGGCACTTTTCTAGATACAGAAACCTCAGTTTATGGAAGTCATATGCTTTAATTTGTTCTGATAAGAATGTGTGAATTCATTATATTGGAATTTTTGCCTGAGATGTGTTGGGAGTATATGAATATCTTGCATGAAAAATACTGAAGTATTATCAGTATTAAAGTGACAATTGTTCTGCTTCTAAAATGTTTCTTCTTTCTGTGGCATACCTCTTTGGGTAGAGTTTTTGAATTTGATTTCTGATTTAGGAGGGAGGGAGGTTTTGCACTGCGATTAATTTTTTTTTCCAGAACAAATCAGACGGTAGTGGTTAACAAGTCATACTTTATGTGGAAACTGTTAGCAAGTGGAGAACTCTTTCTTCACTTAATAACATTTCCCACAACCAAAAAAGGAGGTAAAGGAACACTTGCTCCTTAGGCTGGCAGGTGGCACCAAACTAAGGGGACCAGCTGATGCTCTGGAGAGCAGGGCTGCCATCCAGAGGAACTGGGTCATGCTGAAGGAGTGGACCTTGTGCAGTTCATCATTAAGAAATGCCAAGCCCTCCCCCTGGGAAGCCAAGGGGGCCAAGGTAACAGTGCAGACTGCACACTGTCAGCAGCATCCATCACTGCAGGAGCAGGAGCACAGCCAGGAGGTGGAGGGATGTGAGTACCTACCTTGAATTGGCCCATATTGGACCACACCTAGATCCTCTGATTTAGGGTCCCCAATTCAGGAGAGACATTACCAGACTGGTGCGAGACCCATCAGGATGCTCAAGGACCTGACTACCTGCACTGTGAGGTGACCCTGAGGGACAGGGCTGCCACAGCATGGAGAAGGGAAGGCTTTGAGGGCACCTCAGAGTATCCTTCTGCCTATGGACCTGCATGTTGAGTAGACAGGTTGACAACCTGATGGTATCATGAGAAACAGTAGGCATACATTAAAACATGACAAGTTCAGACTGGAGATAAAGAGAAAACCTTTTCCTCATGGAGACATTCCAGAGTGGAGCTTGTTTCCCAGAGAATCAGAGTGGTCTGTGTCCTCAGAAGTTTTTAACACCAGGCTTGGGAAAGCCCTGAGACACGTGGTTCAATCTTTTCAGTGGTGGCTCTCATGCAGAACTGTTGGTAGAAGCCTGGATAGCAGACCTCCTAGCATCTTTTCCAAATGGAATTTGTCCATGTTAGGACAATAACAACAGACCTTCCTCCTCCCTGAAGAAGCAGTGATGAAAGGATTGAAAAAGGAATTGTTTCCAAAGGCAGCGTCTACATTTGGATAACAGCCAAGACAGAACTTTCACATCAGCTCTTTTCTGTGAACATCCAGATGAGACAGAAGGCTCCACAAGTGTACTTGCTGGTTCAGCCTTGTTCCCTGAACAGTTTGAAAATTAAGGGCATTTTCAAAGGGAAAACTTTGCACATAAGAATGTACCTTGATGCTTTGGGCTACACTGGCATTTCTAAGCATCTTCTTTGTGGTACAACATGGTTGGATGATGAACTGAGGGTTGTGGGATGACTGATGTTTATATTGAGTATATGCATATAATGTAATACAAAAACACTAAATAGTTAGTGTTAGCAGAATTTTCATGCATAACAGACTAGTATGAAAGAACACCACTTGGGAAAAGCAAATATATAAAAGAGGAAGTTGATATTCCTTTACTCTTAAAAGTTAATTGAACTATATGAACTAAACCACTTTTATTTTCAATGTAAAAATTATGATACATATGAACTATGTATTTATGTATATTAAGCAATGGTATAGCTCCTAATTAAGATACTCTTTAGTGTCCTATGAAGACAATTTGACAAGCACTGAAAAAACAGAATGACGTGTTATGTGATACATTATCTCCTAGAAATTCACTGTAGATCACACAAATCATGCTCTCCTGCATTTCATACAGTATCCTCAGTGCCCAGAAGGTGTGTGTGTGTGTATATATATATATACGTATGCATATACATATATGCAGTAAAAGCAATGAACAGTTCTCTACAGCTTCTGCTGTTTCTTCAGGGTTTTTTCTTCAGGTCATCCTGAGTGGCACACATCTTTGAAACATTATTAATTCTTAAACCTTAAACCTCATTTGCTGTGTTTTTTGAAGTGTTTGAATACAGTGTTATTCCTAGCAAGGACATAAATATAAAAAAAATAAGAAAAGAAAAAGAAAAAAAATAAAGCTGAAGGACTAGATTACTAGGAAAAAAAAAACCCAAATATTTTTGTGTTTCTGTACTGCTCCATCAGAGAATGACAGTTTATTGCAAAGATATATTTGGTGTCTAAGGTAAGCACAGAAAATCTCAAAGCACCTGATAAGGTGTTTATCATCTTAACACTTTTCTAGTTGACATTTAAAAAGGGTTTTTTTCTTCAAAAGACCAATATTTAAAGGGTGTTGATTTATGTAAATCAATAATTTATCAACTTGTTCTCTTTCTTTGCTGCCAACCAGATGCTTCTAGCTTTGCAATGCCAGACGATGTCAGCTGCAAAGCATAATGGCCTTGAGCTTCATGTAGAAATAAGAACATAAATATTTAAAAAATCTTGCTACAGGAAGTGAGGGGGAGTTAGGTTGGGGGTGAGAGATTTTGCTGGTTTTCCGTGAGAGTACTGCAGGTCTACATATTTTATGGGCTGGTTTTATCAGAAGTGGAGGCAGAGACATTTCAGTCTGATTTTTATCTCCTAACAAGACTGACAGACCCAAGTCTTTTCATGGCAATTTGTTGAAGACATCTGGTGAAGCTTTCTAGGGGATGAACACACAGCAGCGTGTTTCTCTGGTGTCAGTTGGCATGGCAACTAGTAAAAGACTATTCAACATCCATAGGTTTCAAAAAGGTTGAAGCCTAGTTGAAAATCCATTTGGGCTCCTATCTGCAAAATTCTCCTTTAGAAAATGCACTAAACCTAATTTCAGGGAACCAGGCTGAACCAGTAAGTACAATTGTGGAGCCTTCTGCCTCAAATAATTTCCAAAGCACGGTATTAATGATTCCAGGAAGCAGAGACCTGAGATGATAGACAGCATTACTGGCACTGTACAAAATAGAATATTACCAGAAGGCTGGTAAAGACTGCTGAAGCCTGGGGGTAGTGCAGGGAAAGATGAGATGAGACAGAAGGGAGGAAAAAATGCTGTTATCAAAATTTAATACAGTAATTATCATGAGTCACCACAGGAAAATGACTGATTATGCTTCGTCTTTATATATTAAGTAACATAAAGTTTATTCTATACAAGGCACTCCACTCCCTACTTGGCAAGATCATATCACCCAAACACACCCAACAGCTACACAATATAGATTGCTTATTTTAAAAGACTGGCATAGGAAAATAATATCTTGAAAAGTAGTATTCACATGTTCTGCACAAAAAAAACAAACAAACAAAAAAATGCCAAAAAAACCCAAGTACATGGTCTTTGATGGATAACTTTGTGAATATTGAGAATTTGCCACCCTGAGTGTTGTCCCATAGTTATTAGCCTAATCATTAATCTCTGCAATGCCAGTACAGGAGACGGCTTTTGAGAAAATATACATTTGGAGTTTGCTTTTTTTCCTGGAACCAATCCCTTCACAATTGCAAGTGTCTTGACAGCTGTTGAGACTCTGTAGAGTCACTTTTTAGATTTAAAATGGTTCATATAAGGATTACATGGGCACTCTATAGCTGGAGCTATAACTGGAGAACCATGTTGAAGACAAATGTGGATCATCTCAAGGTGCAAGCTTGGTTATGGAAACAAGATATTCCTTCATTTCTTCCATGCTAGTGTATACAAAAGAGGAACAACCAGTTAAAAGATTCATTCTAGGATAGAAAACTTCTGTCTATGCTCTTTACAACTGGTACAGCAGGACTATAGGGAGACCTTTTCATGGGGCAGAGGACTGTGGAATACATAGTGCCTATAGAGTCTTCCTTCTTTTCAGAAAAATGAAGTATAGTGATATACCATAAAAATCCAGGATAAACACGCTTGGAAGCTTCTGGTTTCAGTGTGTTTGGGACCATACACTAAATCAGTAAAATAGGAATTGCAATAGGGAGAGTATCTGTGTGCATCTGTGTTTATATTTCCCTTTTAGGAAGGGGTTTTTTGTCTGCTATTATACTAGATTGCTACTAGATTGCTGCTATACTGCTACTATTTTTGAATTTACCAGTATGATATACTTTCTCCTTAAATAAAAATTTTTAAAATGTAAAAGAAATTGATTACTGAGTCTGTGTTCAAAACGCTAAGTTTCAGTTTCCCCTTTACCTGGACCTCCTTAGGAAACCAGATGTAAGCCTTAACAAGGGTTATCCAGGTTAAATACTATTGCAGTAAACTGTACAGCAATGGGTAATCTGGCTCTAATTAAAGTTAAAACTTTTTCCTCTTCCCTGCCCCCAAAACTTTGCCTGTGATCTTTTCAAATTTATAGCAGGGAATAAAAGAGAATTCCTGCCAAACCTATTCCTCCTCACCCCAAATTATGATTATATATTCTTGATAGTGATAAAGTGACAAATATGCATATTATGTATGAATTTAGAACTTGAAGTAGAAGCATAAAGTTCATCTTTTTTTTCCTAATGAAATTGCATTTGATATCCTAATATTGTTGTTTTATGAGTTGATATGGATTGTTTCAGTGAGATCTCTCTTTAATCAGACAGCCAGTCCCCAGTGCTTCTCTTCACAGTTTTGGATCTATGTAGATGGTTCAGATGAGATAGATTCAGTCTATAACTGTGTGTTATTGAAGTACTCTAGCAGTGAGTTCTCTTATTAAATATTAAGTTGTCAGAAATTTTTATTTTGGTGTTTTCTTACTTGGAACACAAATACAAGATCGTGTGTATTATGAGTGGAATAGTGAGAGCTGGTGTCACCCTGATACCCTATTGACATATTTTTAGAAGCAAAAGAACAACGGTTATGGGTACTGCTTACATGAGAGTCTAGGACATTTCATTTCAGGAAGGAGTGAAGCTGGATACAGAATTCACAGAATCACAGAATGGTTGAGTTTGGGAGGGACCTCTCAAGAGCATCTGATCCATCCTCCCCATGAAGAGTCCCCTGGAGCACGTTACTCAGGACTGCATCCAGACAGCTTTTGAAGACCTTCATGGATGGAGATTTCACAACCTCTCTGGGTAACCTGCTCCAGCACTTGGTCACCCTCCACAGCAAAAATTGTTTCCTGATGTTCAGAGGAAACCTCCTGTGTCTGTGCTTGTTGCTTTTTGTGCTTACATTGAATAACACTGAAAAGAACCTGGCCTATGTTCTTTGCACCCTCTTTTCAGGTTTTTGTAAACACTGATGAGATTTCCCCTTTCATATTCACTTCTCCCACAGCCTATGATCCAATTTGTTCCTCTGAGGAGAGCGCATTTGCTTGCCTTTTAATTCAGTGAGAAAAAGCCTGCTTGCATTTACATTATTTGGTTATTTTTAAGGGCAAATACTTAGGAAGCACTCTGTATGCATACTGAAATCAGTGTGGCTGAAGCTAGCCCTGTCCTAGATGCAGGAGAAGACAATGGCAAGGACTTCAAAATGTTTAGCCTCTGTTACAGGAATGACTGTAGATGTTGGTTGGTTGGGGTTTTTTCCCTATTTCTCTTTCTGGGGCAGTCATCAATGGTTTTGAGCCTTGAATAGCTCCTCATGTGCCCCAGTATTTCCAGTAAATAGATAGATGGTGACATAAAGTGAATCCAGTAAGATGTAATTTTCTTTTTTGTTTTGTTTCTTGAGCGTGTAGGAGCATAAATTCCGTATAAAGGAGAAAACATCCTGATTTCCCACAGTATACCTACATTCTTTGTCAGGTGAATCGATGCGTTTATCTTTACTAGATATTGTGTTTTGAGGAAACAAGCACCTTGTTTCAAATTGAGTCATCCACACTGAAGGTAGTCCGTGGGCTTCAGCTTCCACAGATATGTGGACAACCCACCTAGAGACACTACTTTGCAGTGCCTGTGGGTAGAGCATTTGTTCTGTTGCAGTTCTTCTTTTGATCAGTTCTTAGCCTCTGTGTGAAAATAGCAGCATGCTGTTAGGAGTGCAGCTGTAAGGGGTGTGTTACACCATTCTGAATTCCTTGATAGCTCCAAAAATACTAAAACTTTTGAGAGACACTAATTAAAGAGGGAGGGGTGTGGGGGGCTAGGGAGAAAGAAAGACATTAAATCATCTAGTTCCATGCTTGAAATGGTGATTAAACTTCATTTGCCCTTTTTGTTGTTCTTCCGTGCCAATACAATTGATTTACTACATTTCAGAAAAGGGGTTCTAGTTTTATTCCTTCTACCTTTTACTTTGTGTACATCAAAGTATTAGATTCAATTTTGATTTTTTTTTTTTCTTTCAAGATATGCCTATTGTAATCCATGAACTGGATTCTCTAAGTGAAAAGTTAAACTAAATATATATTTTTTTTGAGTGATCTTCTACCATATTATTGCAATGTTTTAATAAATCACCTGCAGGAGGTTGCCTATCTTTATCTTGGTTTCTGCAGTTGTAAGCAATGTTGCTTTATCGCTAAAGAAATAGCAGAATGGTTATTATTTAATTATTTAAACATTTCTGACTTGATAAATATTTTACAGATACATTAAAATTATACATCCTCTTTAGACAACCTAATTTTGATTGGCTACTGATTAATAACTGAATAAGTAACTGGCCTTCAACATAAAATATACAGATTACTTAAAATAAATTCTGTTTTCAGAATATCCACTATCTAATCATGTGTGATTTAACAAAATGATTTAGAAGAGCAACCTGATTTAAACAAAATTGACCCTCCTAAAAATCCTTCAACTGCAGATGGTGATTTCTAACCAATCATGGCAGAGAGAAGCTATTCCCTTATTCTACAAATAAAGGCATACTTTAAAGGTTAAATAAAAGTGAATGATATAACTCACTCCAGTGAATTCTTCCCAGCTTACTCCCCCAGATGCAACTGCTCTCCATTTTAAACCCAGACTTCATTTTTAATTAATACATATCAAGCTGTTCTTAACCTGTTTTCAACACAGTACTCCCAGTCACACTTTAAACTTCAGATATCCTTTAATAAAAATAAGCTGTGCTAAGATCTCAGACAGCTCAGGCAGTCACATACACTCATTGTTTTCTGTTCCAAATCAAAAAAGTGTGCTATATAGTAAATCTCTTTTCACTGTGACCCTTCATAAAATGTTAACTGAAAAATTTAGGTCTGATGGACTCGAAGTGCAATGTGATCACATAGGCTGTTCTGCAACTCTGAGGCTTACAACCAGGCCCAGCATCAGAAACTGGATGAAGTAAAATTTTGCCTCAGAGTCTGACAGCTTTTGGGTGACTAGAGCATGCCAAAAAGCAGACAGAGCCAAAGCCCTCACTCCCTCTGTGTATTTGGCTTTAAAACTAGGTCGAGGAAAAGTTCCAAGCTCCAAAGCAGAACTGAAACATCCACACAAACAAACAAAAAAACCCCAAACAAACAAAAAAACCCCTTCAGTCTGTAATCATAGAAATGGCCAAACTAATCAGGTTTCATTTTTATAATTTTAATTGGTGATCAGTTCCTAACATCCACCAGGAACTCGATATTTTTGTCCTAAGTGGGCTCTTTAGCGTAATTTTCATGTAAAAGGACACATCTACCCAACTGAAGCTCTCTAGAGAGAGCAGATAATCAGCTAAAGTAATACTAAACAGTTATTCAGATCTACCCTAAGAATACCCTTAGTTCATAGATTGGCCTGTCTCTCAGGGAACTGGAATTCTGACAAGTAGGCATCTGAAACACTTAAAAACCTGGAGCAGTGGAGGTGAAATTTTGCATCAATCTCAACTTTCTCAGCTTCACTAAAGGCCCACTCAGGCACAGAAGTCATTCCCTGGATGTTTCGACAACTTCTTGACCTGGAGAAACAGCATCTCAAAATAAGGATGTTATGAGGAAACCTTTGTTACTGTCACTGAGGAAACTTTTATTACTGTAATTGCTGCTGCTATTAGTAATAGATTTTGCTTAGTTATGCAAATATTCTTAGTTATGCAAATATTTTATAGACAGTGCAACTTGATCTGAAGCAGCTGCTTTTAATTCCTGTTAAATGCATGAGATACAATTTATCATAATATATATTATTATAAAATTATGTTGAAATTACAAATTTTCCCCAGATTTTAGCATCAGTATAATTCGATTCATTTTAACACTCAATGTTTCAAGGTATCCCCAAAGTACTTGAGTTTTACAAAGCAACAGAAAATGATAGGTGAATGCACACTAGGGATCTTCAGCTTTTGAAAGCTAAAACTATTACAATGCAAACTAAATATAAGATTTATATTTTTGATATGTTTAGGCACCATAACAGCCTACAGAGAATTGTGGCAAATTCATAAGCACCTGAAGCCAAGGTGTTAACATTATCTGTTTTCCTTCCACTATGTCGCATGTGTGGGATAATGCTCATCAAATGATGATTCTCTGTCTTATACAAGGTATGAAGACAAATTAGTTTTTACTACCAGTCATTATTAAAAAAATACAAGTTTATGGATAGAAAATATTGTTTAATTAATATAATGTCTAAATTTATGTGCCTGCGGTGTTATTTAAGCCTTGTATTGTCGTTTCTAATTTGGACCTGGATGCCTAGTTTGGCAATGAAGTTCCAGAGTGATGTTTCTAATGCAGTTCCTATGGCTTCCAGAGGGCAAGGGACATACATGAGATTGTGATTAAGATTAAAGGTGCTGTAGATTATTTCTTGGATTTAACAAATACATAAAATAAATTTTCAGTGAAGGTAATGATAAGATTAGATCTGGGTAAAGAAATTGTTTCATCTCAGACATCTTTGAATTTTACTTTACCTTCAGTTTCATCCGTCTTTGTATCAGAATCCTGAAAGATCTAACGTTGCATATTCAGCAAGTCAAAGTGTTCAGTAAGTGCATTAAGATGATTTTTTTTAAAATAGAGAAGTAAACATCATGTTTACTAAAAAAAATTTAAAAGTTAATCAAGTAACAATAAGCTTAATAGACCGACCTCAATAGTATACAAAGCTTTTCAAAGTTATATATATATATATGTATGTATATAACTAAGAATAAATGTAGGGAGATAAATAGAAAACAGGATGAAATGCAAAATATCTTTGTCAAAGGTAGATAACGTCAGATTAACCCTGCTCTCCTGGTTTTTAAATGGCAGTTGACAGAGGAAATGTGTTCTATGTAGTCAGTCTAGATTTCACTAAAGCATTTGATAGCGTGCCACAAGGGAAATTACCAATTGAATTTGATAATATGGGGCTAGTACAAGAACTTTTAAAGTGGATAAGAAGAGCTAAGTGGGAGGTGATAATGGATTATGCTGTGAAGGGAATTACTAGCTTGGAAAAACGTAATGCCATGAATAACCTGTGGACCCATTCTGAGACCAGTCTTATTAAATACATCCCCTAATGCCATGGGCAAACCCAGATTGTTAATGGTGTATTCTGACAGTAATTTTGCAGGGCATCATCAATACAGGACTCTGTTGAACTATCATAAGAGAAAAATAGCATGATGAATAGTATGATGGGATGGAATTATTTGCATTGTCACAGGAAGCCTGAGGACATACACATTTTCAAAAGCTGATTGCACTGAAGAAGGTGTAGAGAAAAACAGATAGAAATAAGTGTCTTTTGAAAAGGTTAGAAGTGCACCAAGGATTGGAATCAAGACCAGCAAGACTGATTGTGAGGATCCGATGGCCTTCAGTGCAATTTGGTTTGGGCTATATTGAATCTGGTCTCATGGGTTGAAAGTCGCCTATTTTTAGAATACATTAGATGTTCTCAGGAGCACCTATTTGGGTTTGCTTTCAACCTAAAAATCACCCAGTCTGCACACTCTACACAAGATCCACAACACAAATCAGAGCACACTAAGAAGGCACAATCAGTTTTGTTGAAATATGCATCACATGTCTAGGAAAATACCAAGAATTTGTCTTATTTATATAGAGAAAATTACATTTATTTCCATGAAATACATAAGAAATTGAATGCAGCAACTTCTTTTTTTTTTTTAAAAGGATATGCATACAAAGAAAAGTAGATACAAAACAAACTAAAATAAGAATCTTAAACTAGATGAATTTTTCTAATTATAAAAAGGTAAGGTTAAAGTGAGATCAGAAGATATAGGTTTTCAGACCACGTAAAGAATCCTTCTTCAAACCTCTGTGAAATTCATCTATCATAACCTCTGGAAAATGGAAACAGAGTTTCCAAGGACTTCATTGCAGCAGAAACATACCAAGGCAAGCTGTCTAGGATATTTTTATCTTTTATCTTTTTTTTTCCTTAAAATTAATGCAGAAGAATGTGAAGGTGGGTGAAAGGTAATAAGTAACTTAACAGCTGTATTTTTTCAAATTTTCTCCATGTGAAAATGTTCAGGTTTGTGTTCAGCTCCAGTGTGACTTCTGCTCAAGATAGATCATACTGATCTATATTGAAAAATTCATTTGCAATAGAAATTTTTGAAGAAGTCAAGTACAGCCTGCTGTCCTCAAACCACTGAATCTTTTGGTCTGTTGAACTCTGTCTTCCTAATCATAAAAATGTTTCAGTTGTTACCTCACTTATATTACATTGAAAAATCTAAGTTTATTAGATCGGAGGAGCAAGAACTGAAAGATATAAAACAAATATAGACCAAACTCATTGTACTGTTACTCAAGAGAGGAAAGATTCCTAGCCAGAGAGAAGAGACACAAAATTCTGTTCATAGGGCATATATGTATTGAAATATTTGGAAGTGAATTAACTGATAAAAGAGCATGCATAAACTTTATCTGTGCCATCCGAAATGTAAGAGAAGAGCCCATGAGTAAATCTGCTTTCCTAATACATTATCAATATACACTACATGCATGTATATACATATTGAGCATAATAACTGTATATATCTACTATGCATATTATTGCTATGCACTTCTCTTTTCTGGTCAATTTATATTTAATATCTTTTACCTAGGGATTTGTTCTTGGGAGAAAAGGACTACTCAGTCCATTAGCTGATCTGAATTTATGATGATTAATTCCTTGATGTTCAGCCATGACAGGAATTACTCTGCTCTAATGAGTAATAAATGTGGATAAGTCATGTGTCCCTATGGATTTCTTGGCCAGAAATTGCATTTAGAAGAAGGCTAATTGTCTAAAATTTATCCAAATTCAATACAAATTTTATTGCCGCTAATTGCCTTTCCAGGTTTTGCAGCATTAAAGATATTTAAATGTATTTGTCATAGCACTTCTCTGAGTGTGTAATGCTTAGTACTAGTAGCAACTGCCATCATATTCAGGATTTTCAACAATTTCTGTAATTCAGTACTAAATCATTAGGAGTAGGAACACAAAAAAGTTCCATTTTTAATACCGTAGCAGATCATGCTTTAAAAATTTTGTTAATGTCTCTGTCATAAAACACGTCTTTACTACTCTTATTTTGTAATTCTGACACGCTTTAATTACCATGGCAGTATTATAAGAAGGAGATACTGTAATCAAGTGACACCTACTATTGCCACTAGAGTTAAGTTTGTGTCAGAATTACAAAGATAGACTATATTTTTCAAGCGCTTGCATGTCAAATGGTATAAATCACTCTAAGCTTTAACTATAGTACAGAAAGCTTCATAGCTTTAAGCTCTGCATAAGTATCATGCAGGACGGAGAGGAGATTATTATTATAGCACTAACAATGCATTCAGGATTGAGAGAACATATTGCTGTACCTGAGTCTCTGTTCCCAAGATGCAGCTCCCAAGGCCCTTACAAACAATGTATTTCACATAAGTGTTATTGTTTAGGAAAAATGTTTATTGTAAAAATAAAAGCTACAATGTGCTTAAGAAAGATGGTTCCATTAGGACAAAGGATCAACGTCTGTTTGACAAGTATTTTCATTTCATACTAGAGATAATGTGGAAAACCTATTGTAGGAATTCTGTTACAATTAGGGTCACAAACGTTCTGGAATACACTGAACTTAAATTTTATACTCTTGAAATTATGCTTTCACTCAATTCTACTGCATATTTCTATGCAGTCAAAAGAAAAAGAAAGATGAAAAAGAAAGATGAAAAAGAAAGATGAAAACTTTCCACTTCCTGTTTTATGATGCATTAAAACACCAATGCGCAAAATTCAATGACAGGTTAACATTTTTGCAACTATTATTGCTATCCTTTTAAAATCAGGTGGTTTGTTTTGGTTTTCTTTTTGAGCTGGCAGTCTTTGACCTTGCGGCATAAATGATTGTTGCTGGACGGAACTGACCAATTTGCTGACAATTTCTTGCAGAGGTCAGAAATGAGCCCAGTTTCTTTGTATTCTGACATCCTAAACCAAGGGCAAGGGATTCAGTCACTGAGAACAGGGAATGATTTTCTGGAAGGAGTATAGCTTTTTTTTTACATATTCAGGTTGTGTGTCAAGATCACCCTTCTCCTAGCCTAAATTAGGGTTAGAGTCATGTGGTTAAAATGAAACTGGAAATGATGAAGAGATGGGATGAATTACAAAGTCATGAATTCCATGAAGTGATGACTTACAAAGCGGTGAAGAATAGTGTGTTGCAATCCTCATGTTTCCATCCCTGCCAAAGAGGTGGGCAGAGGTAGAGCCATTGATAGAACCTTTCCTTCCCACCCCTAGGTGCTCACACCCTGATGAGTGGCCTCCCAGAGTTCTCATTTGCAGTCTATGTGGTCCTTTGGGCTGTCCTCTACTATTTACTTGCGGCCTCATTTGGGGGTGGTGCTACCTGTATATTCATCTGTTTCTGAGAAGTCGTCTTTGTCCTGTCCTCATAACTTCCCAAGCAACTTCAAACTGCAGGTGTAAGTAGTCTTAACATGATTTCACCAAACTGCTTTCTTTTCCTGTGCATTGCAGTGTGCTCAACGGGGCTTTGTTCCAACCAATGAATAAAGTTTATTTTAAAGTATGAGAGAGTCCCTGGTCCCATTGAAGAAAAAGTATTTTCTTACATGCTTAAGAACTGGAGCTACTGAACCTAGAGAACGAAAGACAGAAATCAAGCATAATAACTGTCTTCAAGTATGCAAAGGCCGCTGTGAAAAGAAAGAGAGGATCTGTTTGCTATGTCTGTGATATACAGCACAAGGAGTCATAGGTTTATATTTTGTCAAAATATAATGTTGGATGTGAAGAGAAGGTTTAAAATACTAATAATGGGGATAGGGATAGATATGGGAGTAGACAGTAAAGGTTGTGGGGTCTTCAACCTCTGAGTATACTGCTGTAAAATGATTTTATCTTAGGGGAGATAACCTAGATAATTTCTCCAAGCTTCTTTTGCATTTTTTAATGTTTCTCTCTGCAACTGAAAAAAATAAAAGTTTAAAAATGTATATGCAATAAATGATACCTAAAAGTTCTTGAAATCTGAGCATTCGAACTGAATCGACACAAAGTGTCAGGTTTTCCCAATATCTTAATTCCCAAAGACTTCTGATCTTTTCATTCATGAAAAGTGAGGCTTCTCCAATTGGCTGATCGCTGACAATGCACAGTGAGAACACTTAGCTAAAAGACATTGTCAAAATATCTCAATCTCAGTGACGAAAAAGGCACAGGTGTGCTCTGTGTAACTGTGGGATGAATAATAACTATCCTATTTATAGTCTATTTTTATACTTCTTTAGAATTTTTCAGCCAAGGTTATCTATCAGACCACAGTTATTTCTAACAATAATGAACTTGTAGTATTTCTAATCCTTTGGCCTTCTGCTTGCAATCTGTTCAAAATTGTGCCTCTTTTTTAATTTATTACTGTTTTTGCTACTCTCATATTACCCTTAGGCAACTGCATTGGCTAGTTCTAAAGCTGAGAATCAACTTCAAAATTTTATTGTTAACATTAAAGGCTCTTCAAACCTTTTCCCCTTTCTATTTGTGAAATCTGGTTCATGTTTATGGCCCCTCTCATAATTTATGTTTGGCTTCTGACCTGTGTCTCCTCCATCCCTACCATTTGCTGTGTCAAAATATCAGGCTTCTCCTCAATTAACACTGCTATTTTGAAAGTTTTTTTCCCCTTTGTGGGGTTCTGTGGCTGAATCTTTTGGCTTGTTTATGTTAAAAGTAAACCATTTTCTGTAGCTTTCTGTGAGAATACTATGGATAGACATATTTTATGCCTTTTTGTGTCATTTTTTCTATATTATTTTGCTGTACTCTGATAGTTAAGGATTATATGTTATTGAAAAACAACGTAGTTATGTCTTTGAATACTCAGCTTATGCTGCTGTAGTTTTTATTATTCCTAGATGTAACTGAATTCTCAGTCATGATACACATGGATAAAAAACATTGTAATCTTGGAGCTGGAAATGTCTTGTAATGAGATAATACCTACAATATTGAGAATTCAGAGGCCAACATGAACTAGAGAGAGAAAACGGAGAAAGCTGAACATAGATTTAGGGACAATTATCAAGAGGAACTATCACTTCAGAAAAAAAAACAACAAAAAACAACAAAAAGAAAAACAGCAAAAAAACAGAACCCCATAATGTATCACCAATAAATGTAACCACACAGTGAAAGACAGAAAAAAAAATAGCACTCAGTATGTGATGAAGATTTACCAAACAAAAGTTAAAGTTAAAACAAAATGCTAAGAAACCTTATGATTTATTTAATTTCTCTTTCATCAATCTCCTGGTTGTTTCATAGACTAGTTTACCCAACTATCATTCAAGATGAAAAGTTGCAATTAACTGGGTATGAGTTCCAAGCTGGATGTAGTTTTTAGCAATGGAAATTTGTGTGCTTTCTTCAAGAACATGAGCAAAAGATAATTGCTTACCATAAAAAAAACTGACAGCTGCCTGCCTCACTTGTGCCTCTGTCTGCTTTGCCTGTGCTCATTCCTTGGAAATGCAACCCTCTGCTGGCAGGTGTCATGGTGACTTCTCTTGATCCTACATTTTAACTCTTTTCTGGGATTTTTAACTGGTTTAGTTTGGTTGGGTTTGGTTTGGCTTTTTTGATTTGGTTTAGTTTGGGTTTTTGTAATGTGTCATCTTGGGAAGGGTAAAATTCAGTTTTCTTTACATTACTAAGATGCTGTCAGATCGTGGCAGCTTGTTTGGCTTACTTTTCTCTCAGTTTTTCAAAAAATACGTTTTTGAAGGACTTTACTCTCTGCTATTTTCAAGTCATGGAGAACTCTGTGCTATGGTTTAACTCCACTGGGATCTTGTCCCACATATTATCCTGAAGCCACTTCAGTTTCAGTATCTTAAAAATGCTTGATACCTTTCCGGTCCTACAGGCATTTTGCACAGGGAAGCAGGATAATTAAGTCTGATCCAAAACATACTGGCCATATGTAACTAAACTAGCAGGAACAGTGCATAGCCTAACTCCTGACCCACAAGAGGAAATTGTTTGGAAAAAGGACAGTTTTCCTGGGCCAAAAAGTCACTGTCTCTACTAAGGCGTCAGGCGGTGTATTAGGCAGAACCGCAGGGTGCAACAGGTCATGCTCAGTGTCCCACGTTCTCATTCCCTGCACACCTGCATGTTGGTTCCGGCGCGTTCTAGACTGGTCCCATGAACTCGAGTGCCAGTCACGTATGAGAAAGCATGAGGTTTGCTCTTGAGGGTTTGCCTTTTTCCACTTTGCATGCCCTGAAACAGCTCTGTGATGCCAACCAGGGCAAAGTCAATGGGAATGGAAAATTTAATTCAAAATTTTGCTCCCCATTCACTCTGAAGCCATAACACAGGCAATGCCAAACTGGGGCATAGATTTAACAATTTAAATAACTAATGAGCAAGTTGCAGCACTTGGAATTATTTCTTAGCAAAATTGATTTGCTAGCTTTCAGTTCAGTTTTCTAAATTTCCTTCTATTTTGAGAAGTCCCAAGGCATGCCACAAAGGAATATATCAGTAGGCAGGCTGCACACTGGAAACCCCCTGGCATCTGAACATTCCATGAGGTCACTTGGTGGTCCATCTGAATCTGCTGGAATGCACTGGAGCTTATGGATGCAACAAAATCTTTCTTAAATAAGTCACAGTTCCCAATTCAGACACGTAAGTAACAGACACTTTCTCTCTTGATAGTGAGGCTATGGTCATATGGATGTTGTCTGAAGGAAAAATCAAGTGTATGTTACATTTTCTGAAATGACAAATCCACAGAATAGAGCAAGTACACATAAAAGGTAAGGAACATATGAACAAATTAAGTAATTTTTATCAGCTCCTGAATTACCTTGAACAGGTCACAGTAAAGTAAATGTTTAATCTTTTTTTTCCAATATATTTTTCAGTAATTTGATCTTGTGGAAACAGTTTTAGTGCAGAACATGTTTTTGTTTGGTTTTTTTTTTTAATATGGGAAAATTTTGGATTAATGCTATAGTTTAGTTGCTCAACATTATGTGTATTTCAGATCTCTAGCTTGGGTTATACATTACGTAGTCCAGATACACTTTTTCAGAGCCTTCTGATTGAAATTGAGGTATTTTGAAAAAGGTATTCTACTTCCTTAAAATATGAATTATACTTCTGCCATAAACCTCAGACTGACTGCACAAAATACAGTCTTAAAGAAAATCATGCAAGTAAATCAAAACATGTTTGCATAAATTTTGAAAACTTTTCTTCCAATCAGGACATTTATTCATCAAAACTCTTCCTAATTTGAAAATAAAATAGTTTGCTCTTATTCATATTACATGAAATAATATAAACAGGTCAAAATTAATATATTAAATGAGAATTCTCATGTCATTTAACATAATTTTCCTTTATATTCTGCAATGTAAGTAATCTAATAAATTGCAGGCTTGAAAAGAATTTCTTTAAAATAATTTAAATATTCTACAGTAACATGAGGCCTGATCATGATGTCCACAAGAGATCTGGTCTATTATACTAAAATATAATCCAGTATAAAATATAATCCAGTATAATTGGTCACACGTAGAAATCTGGCATAGAAATCACCGTCAGGATTGTGACAATGGGTTCGAAACCTGTCTATACACTTGGGAGCTCTTCACCCGTGAGGAGTAGGTGCATGGATACAGAAGGCTGAGTAGATACAATGATTTACATGATTTAGATAAGAATTTTTAGCTCTATAGTGCTGCCGATGATGCTGTAAATAGGTTTCTGTCACAGAAATTTTGTAAGAAAATGTGGTGATTGGCAAAGAAAATATCACTGTTATTACCAGATTTAGCATGAATGGATGGCTTTGAGTACAAAACAGTCTCCAGTGCAACAGTTAAGTAAAAACAAATACACAGTCAAGTTGCTTGAAATGTATTCTGGTTCCCTGTCATTTTCCACTTTAATCAAAAGGTGAACTAAATAAGTACTTCACTCGAGTCTGAGGTTGCAGATAAGCCCTTGTTTTTGATAAAATCTGAGCACAATATTGAATTTGAAGCCATATTGTTTAGTATATTTGACTGAACCTTGGCCATTGACATCATATGTGCTTATCTCTGTCCCAATTTTCTAATCTGTTCACTGAGCTATTTACCTGTTTTACAAAATATTAAGTCTGAATTAAATAAGGCAGCATTTTGGCCTTTCCTCATATGGCCTATGAGATGAGAAAGACAAAGCAATGTTTTATCTTGGTACCCACCCCATCATCTGAAACTGAAGAAAATTTACAGATCCCCCAAGTTAAGGCCATATTCCCAGAGGAAGGATGATGCCAAACGCTGTCAGGGGAGCTATCAGACCACCATTGCTTATTCCTGCACACTCCAGGCAGCTGTGGAGGTATAGAGACTTTGGGGCAGCTCTTAATATCTGCCAAATCCTTGGTGATATTCAATTAAAGACACTATGTACATTAAATCTTCTACAGTTACCCATATGGACATCTCTGCAGCCACTGAGAACTTAATCTTGATAAAGATTTGAAGAAGATAGATGCTGGATGCACAGTGACACGTGAGGTCCTTCCTGACATTCAGCAGACAGTATGTTGGCATCCATCCCAGTGAACCCCAGCGAACCCCCAGCCCCATGCTATCCACTTCCTTTTTGGATTTCAGTGGTTTCATTAATGCTTCTGGAGGGACATTTGTATAAATACTGAAGTAATGATTTCTAAAAATGAAAAATTATATAGACAACACCATGGTCTGCCCTCTTTCCATGACAGATTTTCCAGACGTGCTGAAGGAGTGTTGTGACCATGAGTCCCATATTCTACAGCATTTATTGTTCTCTGTAGAGTCTTTCCTCCTGCCCATGTCATTATAGCAACCTCCTCACAATGAAGTGTTTAGTACAGAAATGATTGATTTGCATGCTTAAAATTGAGAATCTATTTTTTTTTCCATATGTACAAGAATATCCAGTAGTTTAGAAAATGTTATTGCCATCTAAGACTAGAAGGATTTCTGTCTTTTCAGAAATGTGTAGATGCTTTTTAAATAAATATTTTTATTTTATAGAATCCTCTTCTGCCTTAAAATATATATGTATTCTGATACACCGTATGTTCATTTGTTGTCTTTGATCTGAGGCCTTTGAACAGCAGTCCACAAAGTGCAGTAATTCTGGCTTGGGACGAGAGCCCTTGTTGCACAGGAAGATAATAATGAACCTTGTTACACCCACAATTACTGTCACCAATGGAAAAGAGCTTGGCTGCAGAGCTGAATCATGGCCAGTGTGTCCCCGAGATGTCTGATTGCAATAATGGCAATGGCTCCAAGGGACACTTAGCAGCTGGCACAAATTAAAGAAATGTTTCAGCTTCTGAACCAACTGTTTGCAGCAAAGTCGTGTAGAAGAGCATGTGCTTTCAAATGCGTTGGGCCCTATTATTGATAATTAAATCTTTCTCACTTTAACCAGATAACAGGCTGTTATCTTCCTGAGTCTGCAGACAGTTTCATTTGGTAACTCAGAGGGGTGAAGAGTTGCATTAGAAAAGGAAGAAAAAGAATTAAAATTCTGGTGATTTAGAAGTCACTATTCTCTGTTCCAGAACTGATCTACCTGAAACCAACAAGTGGATGTGCTCCGATTGCAAAATTTCTACTAACAAATAGGATAGATTAAAAATACTCCCACTTTTAAGTCAGACCCTCCATTTTCTCTTTCAGTTTGCAGTGTAGTCATGATGTATACAAAAAAATCCACTATGTCCTATCCTATCATAGCATATATTATAACATATCCATTAAGCATATTCACAGCATTTAGAAACCTGTTAAAAAAAACCACATGCACTGTATATGGACTCCAGTTGAAAGTGAGGCCTTGGGCAGCTTGGAGTAAAAGGCAGAGAGGGGGACAGAAGAGGAAGGAGGTAAAGTGTTTAGTTTGGGCATTTTGTCACTGAGTTAGAAATGAGGCTTTACACCCTTCACATCCTTCACAGAGAGGAGTCTGTTTCCAGGATGGAAACAGATCGAGGGTGTCACCTACTGCACAGCCAGCAAGAAACAGGATCTTGGATGTTCTGCTCCTCTCTGAAGCCTCTTTGAGTTATGATGTGCAAAAAGGAATAGATTTCCTGGAAAAACAGTGTTTTCCAGGTAACTCCATGGAAGTCTTTCACCTGGGTGTTACCTCCATATATGATAATGAAATTAAAGTGCTGAGAAATGGTGGGGTTTGGAGGAAATAGATGAAGGTGTTCTGAATCTTAAAAAAATTATTATGCTAAGGAGTCCATCTGAGTTAGTACACACGCCCTAAGAAAACAAATAATATGATTCTATTTTCCATCCATTTGTAAAGTCTGAATAGTTTAATGGCTTTTAGTGAGGTGAATCTACACAGCTTGCTTTGCCTAGTACCTTTTAATTGCAATGCTTGCAAAAAATTCACAAATGTCACAACTGGATTAGTTAAAAAAACCTGAATCCCTGTGAACATTTTTGTTGAGATTATATGCCACAGACACACACATAATTTATTGATGATCCACAGTAACTTTTTATGTGGTTAATTTAGCCTGCGGTTCTTACCTAAGCCCTGAGATGACCTTATATTTGCCATGGGTATCTACAGACTGCTGACATATGGTGACTGAACCCATCATGGCTTCAGTTTGATTTAGTTTACTTCCCTTTGGGGGTGAAGTAACCTAACTGAACTACTACCACCTTAGGTGCATGCTCACATATTATCTCAGTTCAACTAATATATTTTAGTGTGATTTTACTTATTTTATTAATTCAGACTAATACTTTCCAGATGTCTCCATATAGACAACTCTTAAGTAAAACATTCCATATAGTTCTGGGTTTTTTCCCTGTGCTGTTTGGTTTTTTAGAAATTCTGTCTTTGTACTTCCTCCTTCCAAATGTGGATAGCTTCTTTGTCACTCTCAAAGGTTTTGCTCCTCACATAAATTACCCAGGTGTCCATATTTCTCTTTTATCTTGAATAAGCATGGCATACAGTCTCTGCTAGTCTTGAATTAGTGTAAAAACAAAGGTTACATTGTTAAATTGGAATGTTTTTGTAAATGTTCTTGATAAGGCTGTGCCAGGCCCAGCTCTATGTAATTTGCAGTGTATATGCTGCTCAATTCAGTTATATGGGGAAAATACCTTTCATTTTAAAACTGAGTTCTCCTGTAGCACTTGTTAGCTTTTGATATTGGTGCTTGTGATCAGCCAACCCATTATCATGTACATCACAGATCTCTCACATGCTTTAATGTACACGTGTATGTATGTAACAGATCACAGAAATTAATGCAGCTTTTAGGTAGAATTTATTACTGTATACTAACAGATTCTCTATCACGCATTAAATTTCTTCTCCTACACTCACAAACTTCTTCAATACACCATGAAACTCTCTTTTTCTTGTAATGCTGTTATTGATCTCCCTTTTAAAAATGTCCAAAATTTTTTCTATATCTCTAAGGGCTGCAGCTGAGGAAATGTGGGCTGCTGCTGGATGAAATTTAAGATTATTTGAAAAAAAGAAGAAAAAAAAAATTAAAGAGAATGAACAATATAAATTATGAATGCTAACCACAGTTCCACAGTTTTTCATATTTTTCCATGTACTCCAGATGCAAGCTCAGACATTTGTTGGTAAAGTCTCATTATTATAGCCGCATACACATGTGTATATATATCTATCTATCTATCTATCTATCTATCTATCTATCTATCTCATATATTAACAAATTAATAACACTGCTCTTCAGAAGCAAACGGTCCCAGTGAGTTTGAGGCCCTAATACATTCCATAAACTTCTCCACTTCTAGTACCCACCAGTACAAAGCTGTCTGTGCATAAAATGTTGGAGAAGAGAGTCTGCTCGACAGGCTCACAGGGAACGAGCTCCTGCATTGACACCCTGCACGCTCCTGTGTGCTCTCAAGGGCACTCCAGCACTGATGAGTCTCCCAGGGGTCTTCAAGCACTGGTAATTTGCCCAGTCACTTGAGACTGACGCAGAGCTACCTGCTTGACATGTCTATGGGACAAATGCACTTCAGAGACTGAACAAAATAGCAAGAAACACATTTATTAGACATGCCCTACCCCATATGTATAGCACTAGAGAGGTATATATGCCAGCTTAAAGATGAAATAAGAAAAAAATTATTTTGTCACTTAATTGCAAGAATAGTGTCAAAAGATTCTAGAAATAAACTAGGTGTGAAAGGAAAGTCCCAAATTGCAAGCGGAGAAATGACAAGGACCTCCATTTTCCTGACAACTTCCTTGGGGAAAGGGAATTGTTCTAAGGATGGGTTAGGCAGCGCTGACAGCTTGTCTGTCTGATTTGTGCAAAGCACAGTGCCTCATTCATCTTGATTTTCTCTATAATTTTTTTTCTCAGTGAAGTAATTAGCAAAAGTGGTTATTTCCATATAGTAGTGGTCAGATGATTTAAAAGAAAAGGAAGGAAGGAATTATCATTTTAAAAGCAAGAGACCAAGTATAGCTAGCAGAATATGGAGTAAATTCACCCCTAAATAATACAATTATGCTGTTAATGTTACCCCAAAGATTAGTTTGTTTATTCAAATCTATGATTTTGTCATATTTGTTTTCTTCCCTGAACACTTAGCAAAGCTTACCAGAATTGAACCCTGGGATCTCAGTGTACATTTTAATCAAGTAATTAACTGAAAATAGAACAAGCAAATTCTGAAGTTTGTTTATTTTTTGTTTCTAAAAAAACCCAAAAAACCAAAAAACAACAACAACAACAACAACAACAAAAACAATGAAAAACCAGTTTACTTTGAAGATAATTTGTCTTATAAGTGATTTATAGCAAGGTTTGAGACTGTAGACATAACACAGTAACTGCCTTTAACATCCTAACAGCCACTTTTGACTGTAATGTATGGTTATGGACATTGGACTGTGCTAGTTTCTGAATCTGGAATATTTGTAGGATTGTATGTATAAATATCTCACTAAGTTTGTTCAGCAAATGAGCACATTAGAATCCATTTCTGATCTTTCTGAAAACTCAAATTCTGGGTGGTATTTTCTCTGAGTCCTTGACTTTGGAACTTGATTCTTCCATTGATCCCAAAAGTTAGCTGGCCCTAGGTCACTCTCCAAGACAAATTTACTGCCTTCTTCTGTCTGAAGAAATCCCTTAGGAGAGAGTTGGAGTTTGTGCTTCCATTGTGAAGGATTACTGGGTTCGCATTAGATTTCACCGATTTTTACAGAGTTTAAATATACGAACCTTAGAGCTCAGTAGCTCATTTTACAAATCAATCAATAAAATATAATTTTTAAATTTTTGTTTTTGTTTTTTGTGAGCCATGACATTGTCAGCTACTTGGATTGATCTGACAAGTGGTTGTAATTTATTTTCTCTTTAGTTACTCTCTAGCTGAATTCTTCTAAGTCCTCTCTTATTAGCAGGATACAACTCTTCTTTTTAATGGTTCAGTCTAATAGCATTTTGTTTGCTTGTGCTGTAGGCTATGTGTTCTTTGATGAGAACAGATTTGTAACTTCTATATAGAGCTAATTGTATTTCTTGATTATCTCATTGAAGCTAACCAAAATGACCCTCCCATGAAGTGGAAGTCTGAAAGATTTTCTTTCAGAAATAATAGTCTTTTCTTCCTGATAACTATTTATTGCTTCAGGTTGGCTAAATATTCCTTTTTTCTCTTTCTTTTTCTGTTTTATCCCTGAAGTGTATCTGCCTTCTATTCAGAATTACATCTCTACCGTCACACTGTCAAAAAACATGAATATTTCTGGATTATAAGTAATTTGCAACAAAAACTAAGACCTTGGGTGTATGAAGCAAATATTCTAAGGGGATTTTACCTATGTTTCAAATAGCAGGTTAAACAAGCCTTACATAACATTTATAAAGCAGGAAAGTAGTACCTGTTATTGTATTAGATGACATGAGACACAGGAAAAAGCATAGAATAGGATTTTTGAAAATATTTGCATTGGTAAGTTTACATGGAAATTAATTATTGAGTTTAGTATATGTATAGCTAGATCATTTTGGTAGTCCCATCATACATGACCACAGCAGAATTATAACTTAGGTAAAAATATTCTATTAAGTTGATTAAACCTGAATAATGAAAACAGTGATCAGAAACACTCCCACCCACCTCTATAGCACTGATGACAATGTTTTAATTAATTTTTCATGCAACTTTTCCTGTGACGCTTTTATGTTACTTGTTTAATGCAGCTTTTTCAAGTTCTACAATGAGAGTCCTTCAAAATTATTGTCAAATGTACTCATCCACATGAATATGTTCCTCAGAACAGGTTGGCCTTTATTGCTTTCAAGAATGGACTAAAAAACAACTTAAATGAATGTGTAATTTTAGGAGTCTGTTCACAGGCTTGGATTGTATGGCTCTGTGAATAGCTGACAAATACGGAGATCTCCAGCTGAGCTATACTGACATACCCCAGAAAGGAGGTCACTCTGTAGCATAACAGACCTGAATAGTGATGTTGGAGCTGTTGGGAGCTGCTTCTGGACTGGTCTTCTCTGGGCTCAGGGTCTCCCTGCCCTTAGCATCGTACAGAAGAACAGATGGCAGACTCCTGTCCACCAGACCCAGAGACTTTCTGGTGTTTTTCATTGCAAAGAAGCTAAACCTTTGCAGCCATGGACAATATGAAAATGGGAAAACAAAGGGGAGAGAGAGCGCCTCTAGTCCATTCTGTCTGTTGTTTATTGCAAGAAAGTCCCTAGATCTTTACAGGAAATCCCAATTACCAACTCTGCTTTGAACGTTTCTCCATGCATATATTGGCAAGCTGTGTTCTGTATACACAAAAACTTGATTTCTTGTATTTTTAACTTTCATAACCTGGGGTGAAAAGATCTACTTAGTGACAGAATTTTTTTAACACAAAATGCTATTTAACACTATATTCATATGTATTTCATGGGTATTCTCTATCTGCACAAGATACAGGTGAAAGAAGCAAAATGAAAACATATGAAGTAATATGACCATACAATTCCTTGAGACCTTTAAAGTAATTATGTTTTTCCATCCCATTTTGTAATTTAGTAAACTGTTATTGATTACAGAAAGATTTTCTTGGCATCACCATTCTTTATGGCATCCAAATGTCAACAAAACTGGCACCTTCATATGGAATCATGCCTTTCTTTGAAATGTATTGCAGTGGAAAAGGAAACAGTCTTTTATTATTTAACTGATTATACACATTCTACAATACTTGTTTACAAATATTGGTTTTGTTTCTATTGCTATTTTGCATTCTGAATCTCTCCTTTTCCAGGTTTCCATAGCAACTCTTGTACAGCTTGATCATTAGAAAGAAATTCTCTTTAATTGATCTCCTAATGTATAGCTTAATAGTAACTGTTAAGCAGTCTTTTGTTTCCAGGTCATATTTAAGGTTCATATATTTGCATAAAAACATCTCATTAGCTCAAACCAATCATTATTTGTAATTTTCTTCCTTTAGTTTTTTAATAACTAAATCCTTCATTGAGGTTTTACAAATAGAAAATATTTATAGCTTGTAGAAAAGGCTTTCTCAGTGAGCTTGGATGCTTTGTTTCTGTGAGCAACAAGAAAATTACACAGCTTCAAAATTTTGATCACATAATACAAGAAGAAGGTGTCTTTTTCTCCAACTGAAATTGAAATAGACCATGCTAACTATAGGCCAGAGACAATATTTAACAGCAAAGTTGCAATATAATACAAGCTTGTACAAATATAAATAATGATGTTAAAAAAAACCCCAATAATAACTTCAAATTACTCACCCCACTGGCACCAAGAAAGACAGAAAATTCTTGCACTGAGTTGTGTTTTCCATTGCATCCTTATCTGAAACAAAGTGAAGATATGTAAAACTAAGTGAAAATTGCATGCAGACATTAATTTTTATTTGACAATAAGGCAACCAATTTGATATCTATGATTGCTAGATGAAGAACTGAATATAAGTATGCAACTGCAGATGTACATGGGTATGAAATTAGTTTTACTGAAGATCCACTGTGTACATTTACCTCTGCAAACATGCAGCTTACTTCATCATCGTGCGTATGGAAGAACTGAAGCATAAATTTGGATAACCTGAAAATGAAAGATTTTCCAGTGAGAAGAACAAGGGAGAATCAGTTTTCAGCAGTGCAAGTATAATTTTTTCCTGATCTTCCAAAACAGGTTTCATACCCTACTCTAAAAGGAGTTAATATTGAAAGAATAGTTTAAAATAATATCGTCAGGCCAAAATGCATAAATATAGGTCACACCGTCATGCTAAGCTCCAGAAAATGTAATTAGCATGTGTAACCTTTTCTTCTTTTCCTCTTTTCTTTTTTTTCCCTCTGGCATCCTTGACCCCTGTGTGTCTTTATAGAAACTCTAATAGCATTAACATTATGCTACGATTAAAAAGTTAGACAGCACAACAATGCTGCTTGACAAGATATTTTTACAATCCTTTTTGATGTCATTCTGTTGGGATTGAATGTCCTTTGAACTCTTGCAAATTAAGTGGATGTTCAGTGGATGTGTTCTCATATGGTATCTCTTTGTGTTATCTGTTAGCTCTTTTCCGCTGTTTGCAATGAAGGATTGGTTTGCATTTATCCTAGCATCTATAATTTTGTTAAAGTTATTATTCATGCATAACATGGATTTCAGAATTAGGTTTAAAACCTGGATTTACTATCACTTTTCAATATGTTGAATGTATGTTTTAAACAAATTGTATGAGGTCTATGCAAGCTAAGCTAATAAAAATGCATGAGCTTCTGTTTCCTGAACTATTTTCATCAATTAACATCATGGTTTAACCATAAACATGAACCCAGCCCCCAGCATACTGGTAGTGTAATGTCATTACTGGTTGTATCATATTGTGTGTGCCCTAGTCACATTATACAGGCATAACAATAAAAGAGGGATAGAGACTGAAAAGTTATGTGTAAATTAAAAACATGTTGTCTAGAAGAACTAAAGCTTTTAATAGGGTAAAAAAAAAAAGGGCATCGTCATACCATGAATTTTCCTTTCTATAACCAGGCACCAGGTGAGGTGCACAATTTAAGTTGTGTATTTTCAGCTAGAAAGAGAAACTAATGAATTTTCCTTAAATCTCTCTGGGTTTTTTTAAACCGTAAATCATACTGAATCATAGTAAGATGAATAAATATAATCAATAGTGCAAATCGCCTTTCCTCTAAAAGAACAAAAACCCTCAAGCAAACAAGTAATAAAACAAACAAACAAAAACCCCAAAACCAAACCAAACCAAACCAAACCAAACCAAACCAACAAAAAACCCCAAAACAACATGCATGCGAATGCTTATTATCCAGAGTTGCGTCTGAACCACTTTCAGAGGAGGGAGTAAAGATGGAATTTCTGAGGAATGTCACAGGGAGAGATGCCATGGAGTGCTTTGACACTAACAGGTTCCAACAAGTCAAGAAGTATCAACCAGGATTAAAGTAGACAATAAAAGAACCAAGCATCCCAGTGACACTTAGATTTATGAATCCAGAACAGGAACACTGTAGTTAAGCCACAAGCAGATTTTCATGCTTAACAAAAAGATGCAAGGATTGAAACAGAAGCTGAAATTGCTGATAGAAAGTAGTAAACCAAGTTAGGCTATGACGACTGTACTGTTTCACTTTGACACGCCATTAGAGACAGGAAAAACCCAGATAATTGAGAGTATAGTTGTGCAAAAGGCTGAAAAAAAAAGGGAGAATGTGGAAATTCAGAGTAGCATAACAAACTGAAGGGAAACAGAGAGGAAGAGGTTTAATTTATATACCTTTAATAGTTATTTTGCTGTTAAAGGGATGAAAAATTGATTTAGACATTGATTAACTTACGCAGAATACTAGAGAGCAGTAACTCTCGGAAAAATACACTAGTTCTTTGATGATAAATTTTTATTATGCTCAAAAAGTAACTGGTTAATGAGATGTTATTAACCATTCAAATACAAGATTTATCTTGCCCTCCTTTGGTCAAGGTTTGTGCATTTGCATCAGGACACCATTTTCAACTGGTGAGCTCAGACTGTGCTTTATTTTCTTCCCTGAATCAGTTGCCTATTGGTACAAAATATGGAAACTTTTATCTCTTCTCTCTGTTGTTTGTGATATCTTTTGCTTTTCCACTGCACTGTTCATCCTCTGCATTAGACAGACCGAACTTAGACTTTTTTCAACAGTCATCAGTTTAAGTACATCACAAACATTAGTGGCTTAATTTGTCAGGTGAAGGGCTATTACTTCCATTGTACAAATGTTAAGCTAAGGACCAAAGTATCACTTTTACAGAAAGATTTCTATTTTTTGGAAGCTGAATACAGATTAGGTTGAAGAATGTTGGTTTCAAGATCTGAAAGAGCAATATGTAGTGGGCACAATTTTTTTTTTCCCTCTATCACTTTCCTTTTGCATTGTACCTTCTGTTTTACCTGCTTCAAACAATCCCTCCTCCACTTTTTCTTCTTTATTTTAACACTGCCTCTTCCATGTAATCTCATTTGCCTTTATAATCTCCCTGTTCAGCATTTCTCAGTCTTCAGATCTCACTTAAAATCTCCTTACACACTGTTTTCTCTTAGCCTAGTTTCACCACTGAAATACCCCATGGCCTGCTCAGGCTTCATGAGGACTGTGAAATATCCTTTGTCCCCTTCCTTGGGCCATGTTTTGGGGCTGAGGTGTGAAAGAAAGCACTGCACAGTACATCTAGTGATTCAAGACAAATGAACCGTGATGCGTAGATAACAAGGCAGAGTAGAAGGCTCCTTGCAAAGTGGGAGACTTCAGAGAAAATAGAGCAGGCTGAGTTCAGACTTCCTATTTATCTGTTAGTTAATGAACACCACAGTCAGGGGCATTTCCAGAAGGGTGTGCAAACACATGCCAAGCAGCTAAAGTGGCAGCTGGTACGTAGGGGTCCACAGTCGCCCCAGAAGAGCAGCTGGTGGAAGGGAGATGCTCCAATGTGAAGTGAGGAGGTGGGTTTTTTTGGTATGTCCTGTCCTGCTTGTGCAGCAGTGTCGGTCACTGTAAAATACTGATTGTGAATGATTTTGTGCTGGTCATGGTCTACAGGGAATGCCATGTGCTGTGGGCCAGGAGCAATGGCAGCAGCCTCTCCTGTCACAGGTGGGCTCTCATAGTTGTGGCAGTGCTATAAAAGGTGAACAGGCTTCACCAGAGGTGATAAGAGGTAACGAATGTAACGAATGGGATGTCAGTGGGAGGGGCACTCCAGAGACCACAGCCTAAGGCCCTGTATTGGGTTTGACTGAGAAAGAGTTCATTTTTCCTTAGCAGCCCTCACAGTGCTGTGCTTTGCATTGGGAGCTGGAAGGGTGTTGGTAACACACCAGTGTTTAGGCTACTGCTGAGCATCACTGTCCATCTAACATCCCCCCTCCACTCAGTCAAGGGGCTGGGAGTGGGCAAGATCCTGGGAGGGGACACAACCAGGCCAGCTGACCCAAATTAACCAAAGGGATATTCCATGCTGTGTGATGTCAGCTCAGATATATAAGCTAAGGGAGAGAGGAGGAACAGCGGGGCATTTGTTGTCCAACAGTGTTTGCCTTCCAGAGCAACCACTCCATGTGCTGAGGCCTTGCTTTCCAGAGAGCGTCTGAATATCACTCACTCATGGGAAGTAGAGATTAACATTTCCCTTTTCTTATAAGCGTGCAAAGTCACTTGTTTTCCTTTTTTTTTGCTTTAATAAACTACCTTATCTCAACCTACCAGTTGTTTTCCATCTTAATCTCTCCCTCCTTCCCACTGGGAAGGGATAGAGCGGTTTGGTGAGCACCTGGCATCCAGCCAAGGTCAAACCACTACAGACACTCAAGGACAAAAAGGAAGACATGAGTGATGCAGAGCACGAATATTCGAGGACTGTGCTACTTCTTCCAGTAAGAGCAAGGTTCCTTCTTCATGCACATTCAGCCACCCATAAACATTTTCAGAGATATGGCATCAAGAAGGGCAAATGTGTTGTCCTGGGGGAAAATTCAGGTAGGCAGCTCTGTGGACTCTGTTGGCATCAGAGTTGAAAAGAGGCAACAAAAATCTTTGCTTTTGGTGACTCGTGGGGAGAGGCACCCATTTTCCTGTCTGGATTATCCTCTAGAGGGGTGCTAACCAAAGTTTCTGGGATTAATAAGTCTTGGATCTCCTTTTAAGGATAAAATATTCAAGAACAGCTATGAAATTATAGATTTTTTTCACAATATTTTCTTAAAATTATAGTTAGATTAATTTACCGTCTAGAAATATTGAGATTTATACTGAGTGAGCAGTGGAACAGAAGGGAATGGATACTGCTACCAAGTTGTGCCTAAGCTCCTCCCAGTAAATTGTGGCACAGCAAGAATGATCTAAAAATTATATAGAGCCGGAACAGTCTCGTGTGTCTTTCTTGCCAACTTCTTCTCAATCCTGTGAGAGAACTGTGTTTTGGGGAAAAGTTGGTACTTCCGAACAGCTCTAATCCCAGGCTTTGCTTTCTTAACAACATACATTCTGAAGTCCCAGCCTCTGGGATGGAAATTGTAAACCACATAGCCAGTTTATACACACATGAAAAATTGTCACAACAAAAGGCAGGAGGCAATCTCAGTGGAGAGTGTTTGCAGTTTCTGCTTTCCTTCATATGTTCATTTCCAGAATCTTCTCATCACTGATCCTTCCTGGAAAGTCTTTGGGCATTCTACCTCTGTGCAACTCATTTGCATTGCAACTTGTTTTCTTAGTGTCCCTACTTTTCAGTGTCTTGTTACATCTATTACTACATGAACAAATTAAAGGGAATTTTCCATATATAGGTGTGATCTCTGCCATTCCATTCAGACCAAGGCTGAAGAATGGATCTGCTTTATTTATTGATACAGATGTATTTGCCTAGTATAACATGAGTCAGTTACAAAACTAACACACCTTCATGGTGTGTGTATTTGTGAGGATGCAGCAGAGATATCCGAATGTGACACTCAGTCATCTGGTGGGTTGCTCCTTGCTGGATCATCCCGCTGAAATTCAGGGTGTTTTTTTAAAGCATAGGCATAAGAGAATGGAATAACTGAAGCACATGAGAGCTATTTCCACAACAGTTTGAAAGAAGAACTTTAGGAAGCGTTACACTTGAGGCATTAATATGTACAGAAACTGAGTGGTAACAATACTTTCAATAGCTAAAAATTTCCTCAGTGCGCAACTGCATGGAGAATGGGAGAGAATGGGAGAATGTGTACAATGCTATAATAATCTAATCTAATAATCTAATCTAAGTGAATACATTAGTACAGGAAGTGCTGACCTGACATCCTCAGCTTTCTACAGAACCTAGATCTTCCTCTTTCCAATTTCTCACAATACAGTTTTAATAATTGTAGTTTGATTATAATATAGATTGGAATTATTTTCAAATTTCTTCAGACTCTTTTCTGAATTTCAGAAAAGAGTGCAGCTGTGAAGAGCCAGAAAAAGCACATAGTCCCTGTCAGATAAGAAAGAAAAAACAGAATATTCAAAAGATCATACCAAAACATGAAATTTATAAGAAACATATTATAATGTATAAAACTACACCATCTTTTGCAAAGCTTTACAGTACAAAGAACTAATTCAACTAAGACACGCTTTTATATTCACTATCATAATGAATTTTAGGTTCACATAGTTAATTTCATTCAAATTATTGCCCAACACAATGAAAACAACATATAAATAAAAGAAATAAATGTCTTAATTAGATACAAAAAGAAATATGTAAATTCCTGATTATCTTGAATGACAACAAAGTAACATGCCTGAAAGAAAAGAAAGAAATATCTCTTCTAGCTAATGTTTAAAAAATGAAAAAACAAATATATCGAGAAGTAATTTTAAGAGTTGGAGAATATTAAAAGGGAGAAAAAAGACAAGAAGGAAGCTTTTAAAAATATCATAATTATAAATTGTAATTTAAGTATAATATGACAGTTCTGAAAGACTGAATGAGAGCAAAAATGAGAATAAAAGGAGAAGGATGTTGGGAAAGAGTCAGTGATCACAGAAAATGCCACAGTGAGAATTTGAAAATGAAAGCACAGATGAATCAGAAGACTAAAGTGAGCAAAAGAAAGGTGAGAGATGTCAGTGAATGCAAGGCTAAAATTACATTTCCTGTAAGGTTTTGGACATACTGATACTGCTTAAGGGAACAGCTTAGAAGACCATTTAAAACGCATTTAAAAGCCAGGACTGAAAATACCAAATGCATCCAATGTATATTTTAAAAACCACAGTAAATATCCTGTATGTTGTGCAACAAATACCATGTGAAATACCATTTTACACACTTCTATATTACTTCAGTAAACCAAAGACAGTTTGTGGTGAAAGGACTTTTCACAATCATAGATTTTAAAGTCAGAAAAAAACGTTAGATTTAATAGACTAGTTAACTGTTAGACATAACACTTGGTATACTAAAGCTGCAAAAATCACATCTTCAGCCCTGTGTTTAGTCTGATAACTCACAAGGTCATCCTGTAGCCTGGTAGAGTTGGATTTGCAGACTACTGGAATATTGCAAAAGTCAATAATTTAAATAATTATTTAGTACTTAACTAATGATATGTTTTATTGCCTGGAGAGTCTGAAATAGGGGTGTTTACCAGTTAGACTAAAAACTGGTGCATTGCCTCCTGTGCAGAACCTTTTGAGGGGAATAAATGGAGAACTATACCTTGACTCAGCCTCACTTAATGACATCTGATTTAATAGAAAACCTGCTAGTATAGAAAACATGCTGACTGGGTTTAGTTGTTACTGGTTATAGAGAAATTTGTTCACCTTGCCGGGAGCACAGTTCAGATAGAAGAAAAATATTAGACTGACAAAAAAAGTTTTAAAGTACAATGAAATTTTCAAGATTCAATATTTAAGCAATGCAATGAATCCTTCCCAGCTTGAAGGTTCTTACATAATTCTAGGCAGTCTAAGATCAACAACATGTAGATGCTTTTTAAGTCAGGATTAAATTTAATGGAATCCAAAATAAAGATACCTCGCTGAGATTGTCCAACTAAAGCATTCAGAGTTGAGCTTTTGCCTAAAGTAAGCTCTTATTTTTCTTGCCTGAAAAAATTATGAAAAGCACCTAAAAAACCATGTACTTTCCAGAGGCAGGTAGCTGATAATTATCGAAGTCAAGAACAATTAATTCAGCAAGTCAAAATCATAGGTAATTTTTCTCCGTGTTTGCTATATGTAATCAAAATCTTTGTAATTCTTTTACAGAATACAGTAAGGTTAAAAGCTGGATTTATGTACATTTAGAAAACAGTCATTCTCTATGTAAAAACCGTAAGCCAAAGTTGGACTCCTAATACAAGGAAGCAATCAAGTTTGTTCAGCACTCGTGTTCTAAAGGTCTATTGCTGTTAAACTCTAAGTGAAACGTAAATATACGTATAATATAAATCCATAATGTCATTGGAAATATGAATGTGGCATTGAATCTCATCTAGTAAGGTTTTTGACTGACAGCTCAAGCTAGAGTTACCAATCTGAAACAAAAGAAGAAGGAGAAGAAAGAAAATCTAAATTGATGGAGCAATCTTGCTCCTATTCAAGTCAATGTAACACTCTCATTCAAGCATGATCAGGCTCCCTTTGTGCTCAATACTAAGTACATAGGACTCACCATCTTAGTGCAACAGGGCTTACCTGAGGGGAGGGTGAAATTTAAAATTTTTCTTGGTCATTAGACTTAAGATGATCACCAATATAGTGATTTTGATTGTGTTTATATTATCAGTACAAGGGATTTTAGTGAAAATCAAGTGTTTAAAATCTGAAGATACTTATTTTTCCTGAAATTTTCAAAATTGCAAACTGAATTTAATTTTCTTACATTTTAAGTCTTTCACTACTTATTCACTGGTATCTTTATATCTTAGAGCCACTAATTCTGAAATGGATAAAAACTATTTTTTTTTTACTCAGATATTTACTGGGGGTTTATATAAACAATCTCTTCCCAATTAAGCATTGTTTTCTAGTTTTCTCAATAACTGCACATTTCTTTCCTGCAGAAAACTAGCTGTAAGAGGTGTACAGTCTTACAAAAATGTCTTCTTTTACAGAGATTGATTTAGCGGATACACTTATATAGGTGTATTGCATTTGCATAACAAGGGTTTGGCAGCAAGGAGGCCCTGGGAGAGCTTCTGGTACAAGGTGCCAGGAGCTGTCTCCATGTTGGCCAGGGCCAGTGACAGTCAGTTCTGAGAAGGACTTGCTGCTGCCCAAGGCTGACCCCATCAGAGGTGGTGGCAGTGCCTCAGGGAGAAAAAAAAAGCCTGCTGTACAAGTGCAGCCAGGATAAGGGAGTGAGAATATGTGGGAGAAACAGCCTCACGGACAGTAGAGTCAGTGAAGGAGGGACAGGAGGTGCTCCAGCTGCTGGAGCAGAGCTTTCCCTGCAAGACCATGGTGAGGCAGCTGTGGCCCTGCAGCCCATGGAGATCACCCTGAAGCAGAGATCCACCTGCAGCCCGCAGAGGAGACCCATGGCAGAGCAAGTGGACATTCTTGGGGGAAGCATGACGCTGTGGACAGCTCATACTGGAGTAGGTGCCTGGCAGGACCTGTGGACCCATTGAGAGAGGGGCCCACACAGGAGCAGGTTTGCTGGACAGACTTGTGACCCTCTGAGTGACCCATGCTAGGATGAAGAATGGTAGCCCATGGGAAGGACTCACATTTGAGAAGCTCATTGAGGACTGCCTCCTGTGGGAGGGACTCCATGGTGGAGCAGGAAGAGGAGACCTTCCCTGGGAAGGAAGGAGCAGCAGACACAATGTGTGATAATCATAATTCTGATTCCCTATCCTCTGCACACTGTGAGGGAAAAAATCATGAACAAAACTGAATCCAGGAAGAAAGGAGGGGTGGGAGGAAAGTGTTTTAATATTTAGTGTTTATTTCTCACTATCCTACTCCAATTTAAATGGCAATATAGTCAGCTAATTTCCCCAAGCCACGTCTGTTTTTCTCATTACAGTAATTGGTGAGAGATCTCTCCATGTCCTAATCTCAACTCACGAGCTTTTCACAACAACCTCTCTGCTCTGTCCAGCCGAGGAGTGGAGTGACAGAGGGGCTTTGGTGTGCAGCTGGCATCCAGAGAGGGTCAGTCCCTCACACTTGGAATGAAAAGAAGTGTCTAAAACAAGAAAATGGGAAAGTTGTCTCCTTTCTGCCTTCTAATATTGGAAAAAAATTGCAGCTCATCCATACCCCTTAGAAACTAGTTAAAAACCTACCTGATAAACATTACAACCCCTTTCAGTGTTTCTTGCAATGCTTTCAATTCCGTTTCAGGCATGCACAAAATGATGACTGTTCGTACATCTATTTCTTGTTTAAATTAACTAAAAGTAAAAATAGAAAGCAGTATGTGTCCTGATCAATCTGACCCAGTCAATATGCTCAGAGTGCAATTAAAACAATTTATATTTATAAAAACAATTTATAAAAATTTTTTATTAAAACAATTTATATTTAAGATGTGTTTGTTTCTGTTAGTATAACAGAAAGGTTCAAGAGGGTGTTTAGTTCAGGGTTAACTCTAATCTTTACAGGAAGTTTCTTAGCCTTATTCCTGCCACCCCAGCAGGCCTATAGCTTGCCATAACAAAACAGAACCTTTGCAGAAAGCGGTTTAGGGTTGAAAGCAGCACCAAACATGCAAATGAAGCACTGGACTTTTTCTGCTCTCCACTTTTACAGCTTTTAGTCTTTCAGGTAATGAAATAATCCTAATGGAAGTTAAGTCTCTCCTCTTTGACAAGTGTGCTTACAGACCAACCCTTCTTTTTTTTTGCCTTCTTGCTATTTTTGTCACTTTTTTTTTCATAACCCTTTTTCCGCTGCATTGCAACTTCATCAGGAAGAGGTGAAGGGTTTCAGTTGCTCTCTCCTACCCTACCCTTCATACCCTTCTCTCCCACCCTTCAACCAGGCAGAGGAATCCATTGTAAATCACCACTGTGTGAGTAAATATATATATATTAACAAGCTAGAGCTGTGATGGTGAAGGTCAGATGTTAACTGTACCAGGGAAATGAAAGTGCGTGCCTGCATCCCTAATTTAGGTACCTGAGCTAGTAAGAAGAATGTGTTTTAGGGTCTGCCTACAGTGGGTACTTTTCTAATATAAAACCAGCTCCCTTTCCACACTGACTTTTATGAAATTGCAAGTTTAACTGCTATTCTCTTCTCATGAACTGAATAGCAAGTATATCAACACAAGATATTTTATTTTCATTGTTGTGGCCAGGCACAGAGATGTGGGACACTTGTCTGTATTCCTCTTACTGAACACCACATGTACTGTCTCCACGCACACAGCATCTCTGCTCTGTACTTACTTTAGGACAGCTGCCTCTCTCCTCAGGGAAGTATATGGATTCTTAGGTTAATGATGGCTGTGTCTGCTCACAAATGAAAACAAAGCTGAATTTACATTGACCAGTGAACTGAACTGCTGTCAGATTTTCAAAGCCATGTGACCTATATATTACCTTGGAAGTCTTCTTGCTGGACTTTCAGGAAGGCTCAGCAAACAGTGGTCCTTTACTTTAAATGCAGTGAGCAGCATTGTCTTCTCTCCAAATTTGCTTCCAGCTGTAAATACAGGAAGAGGTCATTACATAAATAGGTAATGACCTTAGACATTACCTATTTAGAGGCAGAGTAGGTCATTATCTGCATGCACTGAAATAAGGAAGAATTTGATCTTCAATGCAATTTTTTCTTTGAGGAGATAGTGGGTTCCTGAAAAATAACAGACATTTCAGCACAAAAAGTGAAGTTTTCTTTCAAATCCAATTTTAAAAATATTGCAGAGCGTCTGATACTGGAAAAGAGTCTTCCTAATGACTTTAAACACTTTAAATTTCATAAAATTAAGTTAAACTCATAAGATTCATCCTTTTAAATTTATAAAACATATTTGATATAAAAATCCAAATAATATAATTTTAAATGTATTTATTATAAGACTTTGAGACTGATTCTTAGGTGTATAAATTATTTTACTAATTTACCCAGATACCAGCTTAGGCTCTGGTGAGCACACTTTACTCTAAGTCCTTTAAAATTGAGGCAAATCCTTTGAAGACTGCAGCACAAAGCAATGACAGCTTCCTCTACACATATAGAAGTGCTAAAAATCTCCTTTCAGGTGGAATTCAGGTTTTATTCTAAAACATATGTTTTGCACCCCAAAAAATTAGAGAGTAAAATCATTGAACATTCTGAAATTACAGCAGCTGACCTTATGAAAGACTCAATTTTCACAAGATTTATTTTAAGTAAAATAGTTTGCTGATCTGTAAATTAGTACCAGTCAATTTCAAGTCTGAATCTCTGAATTAAAAAAAAATACTTTTACAGATTTGTAGAATTTAGTATTTAGTTAAAATCTATTATAAGCTGAAGGAAATTGAATACTTTAGGAATATTTCAAGTGATAATGTTGTCATTATGAAAGTATTAATAATTATTGTTTATAACAGTTATAACTACAGTCAAAGACAGTTCAGCAGCTCAGGTCATTCTCAAGTAGTCCCAGAGGGATTCAGGGCAGCTCAGTCAGCCTGGCATCCCCAGTGATCTGCCTGCTCTCACGGATGCTGCCTGGTCACACACAAGTGGGGACAGGCAGTGTGCAGCCTGGCTCTGCAGCACCACCCGTGTCCTCATGCTCTGGGGTGCACCAAAGCACAAGGGCAGCTGCAGTTTTTTCTCAGGCAGCCTGTGCCAGTCAGTGTCAGGCCCATGTCTTTACTTTGTCATGGGAAAGCAGTGACCTCAACAAAACAAAACAAAAAAAACTTCTCTCCATTTCTTTCTCACATTTACTTTAGCTTAGAAGAAAGTTATGTTTGGAGCAGGTGGAGGAAGATGTTCTGTTCACTGGAGCACCAAATTCCCCTCTCGATTTGTTCCTTCCCGGTTGTGACAGACGCCCTGTATTGGGCCCAGGCAATTCAACCTGCTTCTAATCCCAGGGGTTGCAACAGAGCTTTCAAAGAGGTTGGTTCTACTGATTCACATTGCTTACTTGTCTGCCCTTTAACAATAACTGCTAAAAAGTGTATTCACATTCTTATTTAAAGGAAACATAGAACCTTAATCTTTCTTTAAAATGTTTGCTCAATAATTTTTTATTAGCCTGGCCAGTGTTGCTTTAATTTCAAAAAATAAAATAGAAACTAAGACATTGCTGCAAGGTTTTTTAACCTATAGGATCATATAATAAAAATTATTTTAGTTTTTACCTGTGTATGTATAGCATTTTAGTCTCTCATACTGCTTATGTTCTTCCTTCTAGTGTGTCAACACAGGACTGGAATGGCTTTCTGGGTCACTGAGTCCAGTTGCCTCTCATAACAGATATTGTTTCTTCACGGTTTTTAAAACCCTATTATAAATGGCTTTGCTTTTTCTTTTTTATAGTTTATACTTTTTAATGAAGGTTTCACATATTTTCTTGAGCCTTCATTTCGCTTGTAAATAGTATTGGATCTGTTTGAAAGAAACTATCATTTCCTCTGAGTAGTAAATTGCTACTTGATGCAAAGAAGAAAAAATATACTAATTTAATCTCTTTGGCTAGCAGTCTAACTCCTTCCAATCATTCTCATAGTCTAAGAAAAACAAAAATCTCCAGGTCTTCAACTCTCCTTTTCAGCTGATGCTACCTTTCCATGTAGGATAGCTTGTTACTCATCCCAAAACCAACTGATTTACATTTTCCAGTATTTTAGTCCCTCAAGATCAGTCAGTTGTGGCCAGTTGATATCTACAAGCGTCTTTTGCCTTGATAACTCAGTTTTGCTCATCTGTAAGTTTTACTTGTGCTCCTTTCTAGATTTTTTTTCTTTTTAAATGTCATTAACAGAAATAGACAGATCAGTCCCAGGATACTCGCCAAATAGCCTTCATAGAACCCTTGTCAGTAAGCTTTTTTGTCCTTTATAGTTCTTCATCCACCTTACAATGATTTTCTTAATCCCTGCACTCTCTAGATGAAGTAGTAATTTCCTTTGTGGCCCCATATCAAATACTTTAGTAAATCAAGTTGCATTTCCTTCTGTAGAAAAAAACTATCAGAAAAGGATATCAGATTAGTCCTGCCTTAATCAAACCTATGTTGCATTTTCTATTCTATCTCAATTATTTTATTCAACTCTTTAAAAGCTAAAGCCTAGCCTACTACTGAGATCAGACTAATCTCTTCTTACCCTTCTCTTTCACCTCTGCTCCTTTATACCAACTCTTGACATTTCCTATCCTGTAATCTTATGGCAGTACCACCGACTTGACAGATTTCTTTAAAATGTTTACCCCCTCCACATTCAGATCTGAGAGGTCAGTGTAGTCAGCAACTTTGGTAATGAGTTCCCTTAATTTATTAAGGTTTGCCCTTTTGAAACCCAAGTTCTCATTGCAAACCTACTATAATTTAATTTAAACTGAATCAGTTCACCATCACTCAATCTGACAAATTTGTACTTCCATCCCTTTTCATGGCAACATTCTTTAGACTTTTTTCATCTATGGTAACATTGTCTTTTGCTGGTTCAAGATTTAATGGATTAAGAATGTAATAACAATTAAACACAGAATGTCTTGCTGTATTACAGATGCTACCTGCTCAAGCCCACAGAGACTTTGAAGGAGAAATTGAAATTGACTGCCACAATGTTCCACCTAGATGTCCGGCCCAACTCTGAAATAATATCAGTCTGAAAGGAGGGTCATGGTGAAGGGTTTTGGTATCAGCAGATGGGTTTTTTCTCTAGATAAAATGGAGAGAAAGAAAAATACTTTTGTGTCTGGAACAAAACAAGAAAGGACAAAGTCAACTTTGAAACCATTTTTTTTCCAGATTTTTCTCTGGAAAGTAGGCAAAGATACGATACTAGTTACTCCTATCTACTTTCAGTCTTCTCTTTAAAACTGCTCACTCATAGGAGTTCTGGACTAAGTTTACCGAATAAAAAGGTATTTCTCCAGAATGCTTCTCTGGCCTCCTCCTTGGGATTTTCTGATTCAGAAGCAGAGTTTTGAATTTAAGATACCACAGTGGATTTTACTTCCTTGGATATATTCAATCAGTTATCGAATCCATGTACACTTCTAGAACTTGCAGCCTTCTGTTGCAAGCTGAATTATAGTTCAACTACATTTCATCAGAAATACTTCCTTTCTTTGAACACACTGTCTTAGTTGCATTTGATAACTGCCTGGGGAGGTGCAGTGAGTAGCCTCTTGCTTACTGTTTTCCAGGGTCACTCAAAAATTTTTGGACTACCTGTCTGTGGTCATCCGTTTTCTAACATGAACCCATCTTATCTTAGCTATTTTCTGCTATACAAATTATTTATTCCACTTAAGTTTATGTAAGAATGTACTGCACTTAAAGAAGCATGTCTGAAATTTTAAAAAAAAGTGTTTTCTACCAGAGCCATGAAACTTTACGGCCAATCTTTATTCTTTTCTCTGAGCAAAGGGATGTTTGAAGAACACAATTAGTGGCCTTTTTACACCATATGCCCTTATTACTGTTACCTAAGGTCCCTTTGAAAATCTAGTTCAAACAAAAGCCACAACAGATGGACTGTGATTCCAAAAGATGTAAACGGAGATGTCTTGCAGGTGCAGTGCGTCTCAGCAAACAAACAGAATCATAGTACCAGTCAAATAAAACCAGTCTTATCCTTAGCATCCACCTAAGATTAGAGCTGGTCTGAATCAAAAAGCTGGCATAACTAAAATATGCTTTACAAGGCTCATCTCTTTTGACCTAAGACTTGTACCTCAGCAGCATATAATAATCACTAATGATGCTGAATAACTTAATACACTACTATTAATACACAGGGCTTGCAGAAATAGTTCAATATTTTCATCCCAAACTGCTAGCTTTCCTTCTAGGAAAACAATTCCACAACACTGAAAAAACTCAGTAACGTGGAGCAAGAGTCCCCAGGAGAAGCCCTGCATAGCATAATGTGAAAAATTCTCAGCACAAGCATTTAACTGAGTTGAAACTAAAATGAATTAATAGGAAAATGGCCCCAAGCATCTTATTTAATGCAACTGTGAGATAAGTTCCTAAGTGTTGCATACATGCAGAATCTCATATTTAAATCCAAACCTTCCGTAAGATAATTTGCCTAGCCCCAGCTTTGTGGCTACATGTTGGAATTTGAGATGCCAAGTATATAAAATTTAACACATACATTTGAAGACCAGTATTAGCCCATGTAAAGAAAATAGAAGCACACTTTATTTAAAATGAACAGGTAATCTGTACTTGGAAGGTTACCCTGTTCTTCAGTAGTGTCATGCATAAGAAAGAGGAGGTGGGATATGAAGGGCTGCTCACAGCAGCAGGGCAATTCCTCAACTGATGGAATGAAGCTAACTTAAGAGTGCTGAATTTAGCAGGAATGATTTGTTACCTTTCGGGATAAAATATTCATTTGTTAACTATGAGCAATAATTAGCTCAAGGCACAATTAGTACAATAACTTCCAGTAATTTTGGTCAGTGAAGCCCACATTTTGCTCATAATATTTAATAAAATATTTAAAAGTGTGACTACTTTTATATAATCATCTTTTAAAACCACACTAAGTTATTTTAATCAATATACTTGTTTTAAGTAAAAGCCATTTAATCTTCTGACTTATACATTAACCTTCCATTAAGTATTAGTGAAGAAGTTAAATGCACCTTAGTCAATAATGCTAATGCAGGAACTGTTGTATTACCTATGGAGAAATGCGTATTCATATTATGTTAAAGTGGCTATCCTTAACGATTAGCTATTATATGTCAGGAAACTGATCATAAATTTGAAATATTCTGTAGGAAAATGAATTATAATGTTGAAACTGAGTTCTCTGTACTGTAATAATTTTGAAATGAGGTCATCTACTTCTCCTGGTCAGTGCTTTTTAAGGCAATGATACTGAAGTGATGAAGATACCCTTGATGATACTTTAACCTCACCTTGTGGTTTCACATCTTGGTAGGTAATAAATGAGACTGGTAATTGTACTATACTAAACGAAAATATATTAATCTATGCACAGGTATACGAAGAAATTGTTTTAGCATAAATCCTCATTGCTCTGTTCCTACTTAGAAATGTCTAAATGTACCACTAAGATCAGCAAAATGCTATGGTTACACCAAAATATTTCTCTGTGTTTTAGCTAAATTATAGTGTCAAACCAGCTGTTTATAGTTCTTATTCTATATGACTTTTTCTACCTTTTGCTCCTTTAACAGGATTTGTTCTAAACCAGTTTGTCTTGCAAGATATGTTTTTTACACTGTTCTGTCAAAATGCTTTCACAGTAGGATAGTCCCTTTCCTCCTGTTTTTGTCTGCATATTCTTGCTGTTTTGTTTCTGTGAGATCTACTGCTTCTGTGGATACTGGGTGAGCTGATTCAGCTGCCTGATCTAATACCAGACTTTTTTTTTTTAAAGAAAGGATGTTTTTTTCTTGAGTCAACCATCAAAATCTATTCTTCCTTAGTTTCCTGGCAGCTGTGGCTGGTATGACAGGAGAAAACCTAAGGGCAAGGAATGCAAGAGAGTCCATATCTTTTTCAGTCTTCAATTGTTAGTTTAGCTTTTTTTGTGACACAAAATGCATAGTGCAGGTGATCATGAAGGAGACAGCCAAAATTTGCTCAGGTGGCTGCTCAAGTGGTCTACGAAAACGTATTTAATACAGATTGTTACTTTCAAGAAAGAAGGGGGGAAGAAAATGAAAAGGGAAGTAAACATACATTTGCAAATAAATATAAAATAATTTTGCCTGTGTTTGAGGATCAGCATTTCTCAGGCTATCACTTTTTTAGAATTTAGAATTTAATTGGTTGTCATTCGTATAGCAATATAATAATATAATAATTCATATCAAAACACTGAGAAATCATTCCTCTAAATAAAACATCTTTTTTGAATATTTCTGAAATTTAGAAGCTTTTTTCCTACCCCATAGCCAATCTCTCTTTTTTCTCACTATCATCCATCTATACTTTAAACTAGAAAGAGATTTAAATGATTATATAGTACATTCATACAATGGATTGAAGATACAAAATACCTTCCAGCTCCATCAAAAATACCAAGATTTTAATTCAGTGGTCATTAAAATAAAAAGCTAGACAACAATTTCCACATCTTCCTTACCCAAATACCTAGCATTTCCTTTTTTTTTGAGAGCTTATAATACTTCAGAATTCTGCAATGGTCAATGTTGAATGATAAGCTCAAAAACAAGCTCTCGCTATGGTCGCTATGGTCACTAGACAATTGCAGTTGTATGCTGCTTGGAAATGCCATTATTTTGTTACACCATAATTTGCTAATGAAAAGTACTGGCTGGACATACTGTTAGCGAGACAGTACTATGAAATGTTTGATCGTATTGTAATTTTACTCTCTCTTCCATATGGGAAAAGTTTGACACAAACCACTGAAATTGTTGTGTCCCTAACAACACTTGTAAAAGAGAAGCAATAGATTCTCAGTATCTACACAGCTACTTGAAATGTACTACTTTGAAACAAGCAGATTGCTAATGTAAAATGACTTAGCAGCCTTACATGGTTTTAAATTGTGTTTCTGAAAAAAACACATGCATTTGTCTTTATGTGTAAAATCCATTTTATATTGAAGCACTACAAGACAAAGCACATTTGTTTACAAATAGTAAAAGAAACAAGTTCCCAAAATTTTCTCTCCTTGAAATATAATATGAACTGAAACTATGACACTGTGACAAAAAGACCACTCTTCTGTAACACTGAGATATCTCTACTTACTCTCTTTTAACTTTAAGCTGTCAGTTTTGGTATCAAAGATGTATCATTTGAATACTTATGCCAAATACCCTGTTCTTTCCATTATTTGCTACTTTCTTATTCATTTTATCAGAGTTCAATCTCTTTGTTACAGTTCTGGCTTCTTGAAATTTTTCTTTGGTGCGTTTCTTTCAATGAGTGAGAACATTCAGACACAGTATTAATGATAAACAGACCATTATCAACTCCAGCTCTCCTCTTGACCAGTTTTTGATTTATGGTCCTTACTCCTGATTCTTAGTCTAATGAAGCTTCCAACTTTTAATCTCCTAGTAATCCACATTTAAAATAAAAATTCTAATTAGGAGGTCTCACACTTAGAGCATCCATTTAATCTTCTCCCTTCTTAATTTCTCCATGGCTTCTTCATAGTCCTCTTGTAACAGTGTCAGTTTAATTGCTTCAGTTTTTATTTCCAAATTCCCTTTATGCATTTGTAGCAGGTTTGGTTTGCAAACCGGGCAGAAACACCAATTTAGTGTAGTGGTTTGATCACATGCTTTTCACTTTGTGAGATAAGGATGAGAAGAAATGCAAAGCAGGCCTAAAACTTTAAAGAATATAAAGAAGTTTATTACTAACAGAATTAAAAGTAACAAGAAATAAAAAGAAGTGAAAGCAAAACCCTCTTCCCTCCAGCACTCTCCAAGCAAAAACCCCCCCCCCCCCCAGCACTCTCCCCTCCTTTTACCACCTCGCACAAAGGTAATAATTTTGGTCAGTGTTACAGTCTTTAAAAGTCTCTTTCTTATGCTTAGGGAAAAAAGGTTCCTTCTACTGATGCTGCAAACTTCTGATTT
>VZTE01000670.1:540864-655901 GCA_013397775.1 Eulacestoma nigropectus | reverse complement strand
AATGATTTAAAGAGTTCAGTCCTCCGCAGCTGCTAGAAGGGATTTTAAGACTGGCGCCGGAACGCACACGCCCTTTTCTCCCGCCGCCATCTCAGCGTCGTCCCACGTGACTGACTTTCTCTTTCTCTCTGACCGTGCAGCCTCCATGTTCTTCTCCCTCACGTCTCTCCCCACGGGCTGCGCTGCTGTTCAGTTCGGTGCGAGCTGTGCAGGCTGGAAAAGGAGGCTCCGCTGGTCCCGCTGGGTCTGCGCGGGCTGCAGGAGGGGGAGAGGAGGCTCCCCCGGGCTGCATGAAGGGGGAGGGGAGGCCCTTCTTGATTCAGAAGCCGAGCCGGGTGAATTCGGCTATCGGGCAGCCCATAGTTAGTTTAGCTGCTTGCGGCTCTGAGGGAAGGGAGAGGGGTGAGGGGAGGGCAGGCAGGAGCCCAGGCCGGGCCCGGAGGCCGCCCGGGGCTTGGAAGCCCCCGCTTCTCCCTCAGGAGACGGGGAACCAGAGAGGAACTTCCCGCCCTTGCACGGGGTTTAAATATACAAAATTCACAAAAGCGCATTGGCTTAGAAGCTTGTCAATCAACTCAGTTTCAACCCATGACAGCATTTCACTTCATAATAATCTTCCACATCCTCTTTTTCAGGAACTCCTTCTCACACAGATGTTTCTCTGCCACATCTTCACTGCTCTCAGAGATATGTGGTGATGACTGATGCATCACTGAAGGATACTGCTGTATCTACATTTTCCCTTCCTTTTAGGTTGCTCGTTTATGCCTTCATCAGTCCTCCCACTGCTGGTTTATATTGAGTATGGGTTTATTTCATGTAGGAACACATCCACCCCCTGTCAGTCCACTGAATAGACATCCAAGTCTCTGATCACCACAGACTGATAATGTCTCGTATCCCTTCAAAACTAGAAAATTCTCTATGTCAATTGTCTGTGTGATCCTGTGTTGTACAGAGCAAGGCGCAAAACACAGAACACAATTCTGTGACTCTGAACTATTTGAGCTAATGCTGAGTCTAAAACCAAAACTTATCAGATTGGAAAATTTTGTCTATCAGCATCCATTTCCGTTTAACCGCCTTCCCTGATGATCCCAAATTCCTCATCTTTGCCGGCAATCTTTCTCTTATTCTCCCCAATACTCAAGACCCTAGGTGAAAATACCTCTTCATCTTTTCTCTCTTCTTCCAACTCATTCAGTCTTTCAAATATTTTTGAACATTTTTTTATACTTTTAAGGTATAACTTTTTTTACTGTCACTTCAATGAAGTTTTCTATGTGGGCCATCATTCGTGTTTTAAAAAATCAAACATCCTTTACCTTGGTCTTCTTAGAGAAAACACTTTGGTATATTTCAACCCTTGAAAATAGGCATTCTATATCTTAGTCCGTTAGTTGTGCTGTACCACTTAGATTCTTTCTCCTCTCTTCTAAAACATAAAATACATTTTATTTACATTTTTAAATAATAAATTGAATAAAAAGAGGTCTTCTACTTGTTTAAACTTGATCTTACCTTTTAATTTTTTCAGTTATTCCAGTCTCTAAACCATACCTTCCTGTTTGTCTATTTTTTCCATCACATCACTTTCAACACTAAGTACCTTTACTTGCATGAACTTTTTAGTCCTTCCTTCAGTTTAGCAGCTGGGAAACAACTAATTCAGTAAGAATGCCTAAAAGAAATGTATTTAATGTTAAACCAGTTATAGCTGTAATGATCTTACCGTTAAAAGAAAACCTATGCAAATACAGACAAGGCTTCTTCTTATAACTACACCAGCTAATGTAGTTGAGAGGCCAAGTTTTCAAGTACATGAGAACATCCTTATCTGAAAGCTCATCTGCTTACTGTTTTTCTCTGTTCTAAGGTTAAAAGGAGCATTTGTGTTCATTCAGAAAAATCCTAATAAATATTTTTAAGTCATATCTGTGATTGCTGCTCTCTGTTCCTGGGAGTTTACTTACTGCAAAGCAATGTACCCCAGAGAACTGTCACAGGTAGTTTTTAAAACAGACCTTGTCTATGTGATAAAATAATAGGATTTTGTAAGTTTACTAGAATCTTGCCTTTTGAAATTTCTTTTCTTTGTTGCAGGAAAGAGGAAGTAGTAAGGGAGGTAGGATTTGCTGCTTAGTTTTACCTGGTGTTTACAATACATTAAATTTCATTACAATTTCAATCAGAAAATACTTCCCAAAAAATCATGTAAGTTTTTTTTTTTTCATTTCTTTTTGTTAATTTTCAAGCCATTCAGAATTTTGCAGCTCTTTATGTTGGAAATCTGTCATATATCTACTGACATGCCTTAAAAGGGATAAACCCAAACTCTCTCTTGGTATGGAATTACTTAAAATAGGATATTTAACTCCTATTTTAAAGAAGTTTTAACCTTCTTATTTTAACCTGCTAGTGGCTAAGCTTTTCTAAATACTAGGCAGCAATCAAGTTGTATCAATTAATTTCCTGTTCCATTTTCACAGAAAATACTAAAAAAAAAGTTCCAGTATAAACTTCTTCGTATGCATATACTTTAAATTCTGGCTTATGCCTGTCCTCTATTCATAAGAGGTAGAGAAGAAGTAGCAAGAACTGAATGAAGGCCAACACAAGCAGTTGGTTAAGCTGCTCACAAATACCTTTTCCCAGGGCCTTTCCAAGTCTCAGTTTTCCAATAGACAAGTTTTTTGGCTTTAAATTTTGCAGCTGTTCAACCCGGTGAAGTTGGCAACCAGAATATAGACAAATAATCTAAAAAAAAAAAAAAATAAAATTGATGCTTGTGCCCTTTAAAAGGCTGGGAAAACTGTAGGGATTTGACAGAGTAATTTACCGGCACAATTTTAATTCCTAAAACTTATTGCCAAAATCCTAAACATTCATCTTTAGCATAATTCCTTTCACTTTCACTTTTTAAATATTTTTGTTAGTCCTTCCTTGACATGCTTTGCATGAATTCTAATGACAATTCATAATGCACCAAAATAATATTTGAAATGTCTTAGTGTAACTTTCATTGTACAGTTTGGATAGATACCTTAGCTTGTAATACAAGCTTTTGAAAAGTGTCCAGTCTAATCAAGCTTGACTCCCTCAAAGGTCCATGGATTCATTCCATCAGTTTTAAACACTTATTTCAGGAACAACACAAGCATCCTTTGGAGGTTCACAATTACCACTGACATTCTAGGAAAAATGTGCACTAATGGAAAGCACAGGAAAATGCATCAAAAGTAATGTTTTGAATTCTTCTTGTGATTCAACCCCAGCCGTTAAATAAGTACCATGTAGCTGCTCACTCACTACTCACCCACCCACCTGCCCCACTAGGACGGGGTAAAAGGAAAAACATAACACCTGTGGGTTGAGATAAGAACAGTTTAATAATTGAAACAAATTAATATATAAGTATAATTAATAATTACGATGATGATGATGACGATGACGATGACGATGATGATGATGATGATGATGATAGAGAGAGGAATAAAACCCCAGAAAGGCGAGTGATGCACAGGGACACAGTTGCTCAGTAGCTGCTGACCGACGCCCAGCCTGTTCCCCAGCAGCAACTGTCCCCTCCAAGCCAGCTCCCCCCGTTCATACCCTGGCCATGTGGGTTTGTGTATGGAATATCCCTTTGGCCAGTTCAGGTCAGCTCTCCTGGCCGTGCTTCCCCAGCCTTCATGCACCTGATCGCTGCAGAGCACGGGACACTGAAATGTCCGGGATTTAGGGCGAGCACTGCTTAGCACCATCTCGAACATCTCTGAGTCACCAGCATGATTCTCACACTGAATGCAAAGCACAGAAATGTATGGGCTGCCAGGATGAAAATTAACTCTATTCCAGTTTAAATCTGGTCATATCCAATTTGAAAATAATAAGGAAATTTTAAATACAAATTGTATAATTACAGTGGATTAGATTTTGTCCAATTTAGGAATATTGATAGAAGAAAATAAATCTTCCAAGACAGTGCATATCACTAAAGAGCTGGGAATAGCCTCTGCATGCACAAGATTGTAATTTTTTGTTGCTGTTCTCAGCTAATATTTTCTCCTTAGTTATATTTATTTTTATTGACTGGCAACAAGACTGAATGTAATGTTGGGAAATGTATGGAAAATTTGTTTATGACTTCAACTAATGAGAGGTGAAGTGTATGATATGAATTGAATTCTTTTTCTGCATCTCAGTGCATCATTGCAGAATTACTGGGAAAAAAAATATAATCCTGAAATTGAATTAGAACACGTCCTAAGTGGTTCTATATCCTCAAGTCTTAGAGTGTCTATACAGATATGATTGAAAATTATAATGTATTTTTTCTTTATTCACAAATATTTTCTCTTTCTGACTTTTCCCCTAGCCTCTGCGTCCTAAATAGGCTTTTGTTGTTAGTGTCTCTAAATCACTAGTTTGCTTGTGCTTTAAAGATACTAAAATTTGCTATTTTAGAGTTCCAATAGCTCAAATAGCTTTCTGTTTCCATTTCATTTTGATTGATTTAATGAGGGATCTAAAGAAATAATTTTCTGTGTATGCCATAGTATTAAGGTGAAGACAAAGACACTATTCAACTTCCATAAAATCAGTTGATGGACCAGATGTAAAATAAATTAACTCTGGTGAAGTACAACCTTCTATGGCTTGCTATAGTTTTCATTCTCAGCATGATGAGCCTGGCCATTGCTTCTGTTTCAGCAAAGTGTTAATAACAAAGTTATAAAACTAAAATGATGAGGGAATCCCCAGAAGTTTGGAGTTCAGACAAATATTTGAAGGGTCAGATGTTTATGGCACTTCTCCAGCCTAAGAAAATCTTGCTTTGATTAACAGCTCACCATTTCCACATGGCTTAAATCTTCCATGAAGCATCTTCGTTGCTCACCCTTTGCGTTAATTTCTGTTCTTTGAGATTTTGGGGGGGTGGAAGGACACATGGCAATGGCATCCCTCTCAAAATCAGCATACAGATACCTTCAGCATTTTCATCACATGCTTCCTCTCACTCTTTCATGCCCTTTAAGCACGCAGTTTTTTCTTGCTACATTTTTAAATTGACTTTTTTTTGTAATACAAGTTTCTTGCAAGTATTTCTCTTAGAAGTAAAATTACACTGAATCCAGCATAACAACATTTTCTCAATTACAAATTGTATCATTTGATCATACTTTTCTTATCTGAAAAATGTCTGGATCTGAAATATTTTGAAAGAATATCTGTAATAACAGTCATCATCTCCTCCTACTTGCATGTTCCTACTGTAAGATTGCTTAGTATCTCCTTTATATGAAATGTATAATTTTCAGGCCCTAGTTCAATATATGTCTAACCCAAAGTGTGTGAATTTTCCTACTGATGATGGAGGGCATTAATTTTGTGTTCTTAAAGATGCGTATCTCCATAGACCCTTCCTTGAACTTTGCTCTCATTGAAATTACCCTGCTGATTTCTGGAAGAGCAGAAACAACCTTATTAGCAGGGAGTGTCTCAGTGAAAATAAATGCACTTGCTTTTTCTAAAATATGCAGAGTTAAAAGGTCTGCAGAACCAAAACACTTCTTGTAGAAAACTCTTTGGAAAGTTGACCAACACTGATAGAATAACTGGGTTTGCTTTTCTTTTATGAAAGAGAAGAAAAAGACAGAAAAGGTGATTTATGTCCAGGATTTTCCCCATCTGTGGTCCATGCTGGAAATAATATTGACATCCAGAAAATTATTGTCCATATTGCTTATTTTCTCCAAATGAATTAGAGGAGATAATAAATAATAAAGATTATAGATTTGTCTTTAGGAAAAATAAATTTGACTTGCTTGTAAACCTTAACACAAAAAAATGTTTGCTTTTTTTAAGGATATCTGAAGCTACTAAAATAAACATTAAGAAATCAAAGCAAACATATTTATCAGAATGCAGCTTGTATATTTTCTTGTAAAGTATTTAAGATCTATTTTCCCTAATATTTGACTAAATTATAAGAGAACCAGGAACTGGTTTTTGTTGTTTTTTTTTTTTTTTTTTAAGTTGAGGTATTTCTTGATACTTGTTTTAGGATTTTAGTCAGCATATATTGGAAGAAATTATTCTCTTCATCTTGCAAAATGCAAGAAACATTCTTTCTTGGGAAACAAATAATTCCTCTTTTACTAGTTAAAACTAGAAGAGATCCATCTAGAATATTACCTCATACCACAAACTTCTATAAAATTGTGATTAAGTTTCTACTTAATCATTTCTACTTTCTTAAGTTAGACAAGTAAACACTAGAAAAATTAAATTCCACCTGGCATCGCCCATTCTACCTTGTTAGTTTGGTTGCAATTAAAACTATTTTGTTCAGTCCAGGAAATATTTTCTTTGTTCTAAGAAATACTTCCAGCTAATATTTTGTCAAAATTAACAATTTTTATGCACAAAGAGTTTGATAGTTTAAAATTGGTAACACTTCATTTTCTCAACATTTGCACCAAGCAAATACTGATCTAACATGAGATCAGTGTATTACGGCTGTTAAGGGTGATTCAGAATACAAGACTTTTTAAAAAGTAAGACCATAGAATTTTTTTTTTTTTGAGAAACCAACTGAATGAACCATTTGGCATTAGTTTAAACAGATGAATTTTTACACTAGCTTATGGAAGTAGCTCTGCAAAGCAATAGTGAATACTTACAGAATTTCTCCAGCAATTTAAGAGCTCTTATGCAAAAATAGATTTCTCACTGACTTCAGTGGGACCACAAAAGACAAGCTAGCTCTTCCAATTTTACTGTGAAAAGAGAAAAAACAGACAAAACACTAATGTAACTCATGGAGAGTAAGCAATGGAGAAAGGAGGAATATAGAAATGTTTAAACAGACAGTTGCAGGAGGAGTTTGTGTTCGTAAAGAACTAAAGTTGAAAGGAAAGCACCACTGCCAATTAGACTGAGAAACCTTGTGTTTGCGAAAGAAGTCCAAATTTTAAAGGCAAGTTTTGTTAAAATTATTATTAAAGTGTGGGTTTGGAGAAGGGAATAAGTTATACTCTCTTATTTTTATTGTAACATCCCATAAAGGGAATGACAATAATCCCCTTTTATTAAGAAATGTATAGTTTCTATCAAGGAAAACAAATGGTTTTGTAGGGACATTTCCAGTTACACACGTCTGCTCCCATAATTTATAAAAGTACACCATCAGAAAGCTTCCTAATGCATAAGCATACATTTAACACATTAATATATACACTAATAATTACTCTCATCCTGCATACTGGACACTTCAGAAGGAAATATTTCGGAAGGTTATAGTACAAAATTCTTCTGAATATTATAAATCAATCATATTTTTGATTAATTCATATTGTTAATATGCATACATATCATATGCACATTAACAATGGTTTCAGAATTGTTATACAGTTGGTAGTCAAACAAAAAAAGCCACCCAAAATGCAATCTAGAATTCTCATGAATGTACAAATTTATTCTCGTTACAAGCTTGCTATTCATGTGTTGATTATACGCAACTTATTTAATGGTTTATCTTTATTGATTGTACTGGAACTCCCCATTTCTAAGACAAATAAGCTGGCATTTAAAATGTCTAAATACTAATTAAAATATATCATGACACGCAATGATTTCAGAATTCATTACTGTTTTTCAAAATTCCATGGTGATCCAGGGAAAATGATATGTTTTAATATGCTTAGTGTTATTTAATTGAGGGATTATCTAGATAATAAGGAACGGTGTCTTTAATGGTGTAGTCAATAATAACACCAAAAGTCTTATTGATTATTCTTGAACAATTGCCTGAAGCTTGTACATATTTCTCATACTAATAAAACAGTTTCAGTGTGTAGAAAATGAAAGACGCACGTCATTTTTTTTCCTGTGCAACATTTATATGTGCTAAAAATAAGACAGATCTGCACCTACAAGTGAATCCATCTTTCAGACTAAACCCTAATTAAATAACTGTGTGAATGAGAAGTTCTGTGTGCTGGTGTCATGCATACTCTCTGACAGAAGATTTCAGATATAGAACAGTCATGTATCTATCTATATATCTATTTATACTTATATATCAACTTTTTTTTTTTTTTTTCCTTTTTGACTGTGGGCAGATCAAAATGACACATGATCATTAAAACCTGCTTGGGACGATGGACGGATTTCAGATTTTTTGCAGAGTGACAAGAAATAGGGAAATGACCTGAATGTATGCAATGCTTAAATGTTGTCAGATATTCATCATATTTATACGCTTTGCCTGCCTCTCTGCTCAGGGTGATTTAATACTACATTAAAGTAGAACCTGGGAGGACATCATAAACAGCTCTTGTTTAAAGGGCATTGTGAAGGAGAGCCTTTAATCTGATTGATGAAATAAATGGAAAGTAATCTATCCTCTATTCAACAGCTTGTTGATGATATGAAAGAATTCCTACTGAAGCAAGCAAAGCTTTAAAGAGAAAGACCTCTTTCATCCTGTCAGCCTCTCATTTTTAGAAAAAGTTAAGTTTTTCATCATGGTTCAGGGGAGTTCTTGTAAAACGTTCATTGAAAATTTAAGAGCAATTACAGTGTCAGACAGCGAGAAAAATTGCTTTTACTGAGTGAGAGTTCTCTGACAGATGCATTGTGGGAGAATTGATTCTTTCTAAGGGATAAGTGAATTGTCATTGTTAGTCTCTTCTCATGACATCTAGCTAGATGTCATCTGCTTTGTAACAGAAGATTTGAATCAGACAACTGTACTCAACACTAGACAGTGTCTAGATTAGTTCAGCAAAGAAATAAGCCTGTACTCTGCATGGCATCAACTGAGCTTTTAAAGATTATGGATGAGCAAGGGTTTGAGAAAAAAGTTCGAAAAATCAAAACCAAAGCTTTATAGCCACTTCAGAAAGCCTGGATGTTTAACCTGTAAGGAAGTCTGTCAAATCCTTGAGGAAACCACATAGAGAAAGATCAATAGAATACCTACTGGCTCCATTAGCTTGATGTAAAAAGGGAAAGAGGGAAACCAGCTCTTCCACAAGAGGAGCTACATTATTCCAGGGATTAAGCGGGATCAGTTCTCTTGCAGAAAAGAAGACAAGAAAAAGAATGAAGATTCTTGGTGGGCCAGAACTGGAGTAAAAGGGCTTGTCAGGTAATCTAACTGATGATAAGAGAGCAGTTTATTGAATAGGAGGTGTCTCTAATTAGGTGTTCATTAGCATAAGGGTAGGTGCCAATTCTAATCTTGAGTTAGCTGCAGAAAATAGGCTGTCATGCACTCTGCAATCCCTGAGTTAACTTCTTCATACTATGTGCTTGCTGAATCCAGTTCTCATTTTTATGTGTTTTTTTTCTGTTTGGGCTGCAGAGATACATTTGGTGTGTATGAATGTCATTGACATTTTCCCAAAATAGCACTGTCAAATTCATTAATATTCACAGTATTAAAATGCTACATTGTTTGAATATAGTGTGCATGTATGTGGTTAAAAAAAAGGGTGTGTCATTTTAAACATAATAATGTTTCAATCTGAAAGCTTCATTTCAGGTTCTGAATCTGATTTGACTGTAAACTTAGATCAAAATAAACAAAAAAAAAAAGAAGCTGCTATTCATACATTAAATAAATCCACATCAATCAAATTATTTTGGAAATAATTAGCTAAAATATCCTCCACTTCATGGTTAGACCAGTATATTCTTCACCAACTCAAATTTCGGTAATATTTTGTGGCCAAGGTTTAATCAATATCAGGCTTTTCTATTTTGGACTCCTTATTCTGTGCACTTTGTATATTTGAAGGAATGTATATAGACTTTAATTTAAACACTGAGCATTTCTGTAGTTTCTCAGGAGTTAAACAGTGATGCATTTTTAGTCCTTTATATGTTCAATTATTTAATCCTTTAATATGAATGACATTATCATTTAGACTTAAACAAACTTGCTCCCTTTGGAGGTTTTCTATTTATTATTATATATCTCTTGAAAGGTTTGGGAGGATGGCTTTGCTGTTTTAAGTGGAAATAAACATAATTTTTCAGTTTTGGGAAGCATAGGCCTGAACAAAACTGTTTCCTTTCCTTAACATGTTTAGAACACCGTAAGGGTTTATGTGCCATTAAAACATTCTTTTGAAGCTGTGGAATAGCAAACTGTCAGGGCATCGTTTTAAAGAAGTCACTGATGCTAAAAATCACTGACCTGTGTTAGTTTCAATACTGTTCCTGACACTTTTGCCATTAAGATTCAATAGATCTCTTTATCGATGTCCATAAGGCATTTGGATGAATCAATAATGATGATGAAAAGCAAACTGTAATTCTACTTAAAAATGCTACTAGATAGACCCACACACAAAATTGATGCAAGTTCTTAATAGTTTCTGTTTCAGTATTCTAATGTTTTGTATCTTCACCTCACTTAGTCTCCTTAGATACCTTGTTAGAAATGCAATTTTCTGTGTTCTGATCTCCTAAAGCAGTATTTTGCTAAATTTATACGGTGGCATATTGCTCATAATCACTAAATCTCTGACAAACTACAAAAATTGGGGTTTATTTTATTAATTTTTTCGAAGTGAATAAATTTTTCAAAGTGTTTTCTTATCTAAATTTATTTCTGCAATTGTTAGAACTGTAAGTATGTGGGTACAGATAATAATAATTTTAAAAGGGCATGTATTTGTAGTAATATATAAATCAACAGTCTTTTTTAGTTTCAATTTTACCTTAAGGAAAATTAGGCATTAATTCTGCGTTGTAAAGTGCAATAAATTATATGTAATCTTGTGAGTAAACTGATTTACTGATTCACATTAAGAATATGATCCAGAATTCAATAAAGCTAATTTGAGCCTCCACTGATTTCACTGCATTTTGACTGAGCCAAATCTGAAAGTCATGAACGGGATTATTTCTAAACACTGCTTTTTTTCCTCACTCCAGATAAGGTGTTGCAGTTAGGAGAGAGGGATTGTTCTGAGATTTTGACTTGTGATGTTTCTGAGAGTAATATTTCTATTTTTGCTGTGAATTTCTAATTTAAAAAAGGTTGTACATGTACAAGTGTTAAAATATTTATCTATGGCAGAATAGAAATATTCAGTAAAATAAGTGTTACTTGCATAAAAATTCAATGCTACAAAAGATTTGGAGTTTGGGATATTTTTTTAAACATATGTAGACAAAGATCTATTTATCCTAAACCTATTTTCAGTAAAAATAAAAGTTAATTTGACTGGTGAAATAATATCTTTACAAACAGAACGTATAGTCTTTAGGGAACCACAGCTGACAAATGATTTCTCTAATTGGTTTTTCTCATTTACTGGTAATTGTACCTGCAGCATCTGAACTTTGGGGAGACTGTTCAGAGGAAAGGTTTAAGAAGAAACACTTTTTTTAAAAAAAATAGAATTGAAAATTTAGTATGCATTCTTCTGTTCATGACAGCACATTTTTAATCTGTTATTTCTCATGAGGGTTTTTTTGTTTCCTACTGATCTTGTTTCAGACCAGATCCTTACTAAATATATCAGAATAACCGAAGTTTTGTTTTATTTTGTCAGAGTTTCTTTTCTGACAGAGTTATAGTAATATTTCTTTACTTCACATAACAGTTTCACTAATCATGCCTAGATGGACTTGATATTTCCTTTCAGAGACTGTTGCAGTCCTGGTATTTGTTTTCACGTATCATTGTGTTATACAGTTAGTGAAATTATTTACTCTATATCTATCAAGTAGTTATCAAATACTGCAGCAGAAACACTAACTTTTGAAAAGCAGTCCCTGTGTGTGTAATTGCTAAGAAACAAAAGGAAGTTTATGAAATAGTTAAAGTTGGAATATATGGTTTCATTCTGGTATTTAACTGCCAAAGTTGAATGTGATGGAAGGCATCTGTGTCTGTGTTTGTGTAAGGTTGTCTTTAGTGGCAGAGTGTATTATCTAGTGTCACTTTATGAAACTTTCAGTGGTACAGCCTTTTTCTTTTCCAGTATGTGTGTAAGAATTACTTTAATCTTTTTTCTCTATGAGAAAAGATAAATATTATCTGCTGTATATACCTGATGAAACACTTATCTTTTTGATAATTAATGAACCCATTTTAAGTCCATGTTATGCTATCCATCTTTTGTGGTACTGAAATGGATGACAGTGTGATTATGTCTTTGAAAGATAAGTAAATGTGTGTGCTCTTAGATCATCAGGCTTTTAAAATACCAGGAAAATAGAAGTATAGCAAAACTGGGAGTATTCCTTAATCTTGACTTATAATACAGAGTGGTTTGTACTTTCATTTTAAAATGTACATTTTCTTGCACTACATACAGACATGAGATTTCGAAGTTTTGTATTAATACTTTATGTTTCGTTTATAACTTTCCCCTGCATATCACAGAATAATCTGTATGCAATATATTGAATATTACATGATTGAACATTGATCTTTATACATTTCACATAACAGAAAAGAAAAAGTCAGTAAGAAAGGAATGATGCTGTGTTAAATGTCAGAATTCTCAACACTATTACAAGTCAAGTTAAGCTTTGAATTCTATTTCAGTGTTCTTGTCAATATAAACTGGCTTACAGAGACACATTTAGAATTATAATTGATGGGTTTCTCAAAATACCTTTGTCAGTTAAGAAAAGTATAAGCTTTGGATTTCATTATTATAAAAGTATATTTTTAAGAAGTCAAACAGATCCTCTTAAGTGTCTTAAATGGTATAATTTTGGCCGTCTGTGTTACAATATAGAATAATGTCCAATTATCTCGTTTATCACAGCTTCTGAAACAGCTTACGCTATAAATTCTGTTTATTAAGGGCAAAATTATACTGTCAGATTCACACATGCTTATCTTTGAAAAGTGACTTACAGACCACACTTTACCATTTCAAAAGAGGAAAAAAGAATATAAATTGGAAGAGGTCAGTGGACCTCTGGACACTTGATTCTCCTGTACACCAGTAAAAAAGCTGCTGCAGCTTGGAGGCAGTATATAGCTACACGTAGGCAGAGAATTTAAACTAGAGCCAATCCAGGGTCATTTCTTTTAAATTATGGCTGCATTTTCTGGTTCTACATTTCTATCAAACAAAAGTCCATGGCTCAGAAGATTGTTATGTTCTGAGACCAGCCAAATCCAAACTTGGGGATTATATTTAATTTTAAAAAAATGAAACATTAAATGACCTGGAGCTTTCCAGAATGCCATCTAGAAACCTAAGGAACAGCCTTTTCATAAGGTTTCTCCATTGACTTTTATTTTCTGATTCTCGTTTCTGTGTTTGAGAAAACACCAGAACATCCTATCTGAAGATATTTGGAACCTTCTGTATTCAGATTAATCTTATTTATCTTGACTCCTGGCTGCTCATCAAAAAGATAATACTTAACTACAGATAGCATATGATCACAGGTACTGCTTTGTTACTCATGACAAGGGATAATTAGGGACAAGGGATAAAGTTACAATCATGTTTATTTAGATGCATACCTTGTCATGAAATATGAATGGTGATGATCAGCTGATCATCAGAGTAATTTCTATATCATGTTATCAAAGAAGGAATGAAAATAAACTGCTTGTGGACAAAAATTCCTTTCAAATGTTTAGCTTTATTTGTTTACTTAATTTCTTGGCCCATTAAAAATTATAGTAGTGAACTATTTAACTAACCAATATATAGAAACATCTGTATGTGCCAGTGGTTATTTCTTCCCTGAGCTAAAACTATGGTATTTGAAAAGAAATTGATGATCGCTTTCAATTCCTTAAGTTCATTTCCAAGAGATTAGACCATGAGAAAAGATCATTAATTAAATATTTTGGATGAATGTTAATGGTAATGCAAGAAAATTTAGTTTTTACAAAAATTATCTAGTATAACCTTTTCTATTTCATGCCAAGTTGGCACTCTGAATTAATGACATCCTTAAAAGGTGGAGCAGCTTGACTTAGCAAGATCAAAAAATCATCGATTTGCTTGGATCCTCCACCAAAGAGGTCTTTGAATAACACATAGTAGTCATTAGTCTTTTCGCTTAGTTTCTATTAGAAATCACTTCTTCAATATGCACAGTCTTTGAAGCTCTGGGACATTTAAATCCAAAACAGAAATGGCTGGACTCCAGTGGCTATTTTCTCTAGAGTCCAGTAGCAGAATAACTAGTCTATTTCTAGATTGACAAATATGTTCCTACAGAAGCATGTGCTCTAATACGTAAAATAAGTCATTGTCAAAAATGCTAATTGTTCATGTTTGCTCAGTGTATTGTGTTTTAAAGTGACAACATTTTGCAATTATATGTATCCTTCACAACAGCAAATAACCTACCCCTAGAAGTACTGCACAAATCTCCTAAAAAACAGTAACCACTGAGCTTCTAACTGAATGAATCTCTTTCTTTGGGGATGCACAAGAACCATCTGAATGCAACCCTATGCCTTATGCTCTAGGATGGCCCTACTTGAGCAGGAAGGTTGGACCAGATAACCCACTGTGGTCCCTTCTAGCCTGACCCATTCTGTGATTTATCTATCCATTTATCTGAGCCAAGTTCATCTTTTACCTCCGACTTCACGAGTATATATTGTGCATATGATAATTGAATCTAACTGAATGTGTGATTCATATGATTTCTGGAATACTAAAAATTTCTTCGATGTATAAATTGCAACTATTTAATTAATTTATTTTTTCTTATATTTTCTGTTATTTGTATTTTTTGTGTTGGTAAGGCTCCAGATAGATGAAATCTGGAGTTGAAACCCTGAGTCACATTAAGACAGCCTGACTGAAATTATTGAACTCATGGAGTGAATATGTATGTGCTTATCAGTATGTGCTGGGAATTGGGACTTCTGTGTAGGCTGAAACTTTTCAGAATTTACACGTGGTTCTGTCACTGTGGATCTTTATTCTCAGAAAAAGAGGTTTCATTCTTGATTCTAAAAACTGCATTTGTTACTTTTCTATTTCTGAACTGTTACAGTTGGGAGCTCCTTGGCCTTCTTGGTTGTAACCTTTAATCTCTTGAAGCACTCCGTGAGACCACCACAATCATGGCATACTATTTCAAAATTAGCATTATTTATTCATTTTGAAAATTAACAAAATAATAAGTTACTGTATTAACTTCACATTCCATGCTCTGATGTGATTCATTATTATTTAGCCTTTTGGACAAAAAAAGCAGAGGGAGGGATTCTGTTTTCCTCTTTACTATGCATAGTTCTCACTCTTAACTAGGAAAATCCTGTCATAACAGTTGCCCATAGTACAGCAGTTCAAATTTCAAATATTGACTGTATTGCAGTGTATCAGGTCAGGTATCAGTCTACTAAAGCTTAGGTCACTAGTCATGACTTGAAACAGTAAACAAACAAAAATTCCTTTGCACAGGTTTTTAAGTAGGAATACATAGTCTTGGGTGCGTGTGTTTTGCCTAAATCTAGGGTGTTTGAGTGCAGGCAACCTCTCCTTACATAGCTGTAAATCATTTAAAACAATTGCATGCCTTATGTTTTTACCTTTATGATTATGCATAATCACTTAAATTAATATTCAACAATAAAGTAAGAATATATATTAATAAGAAAATCTCATTCATAAAAAGATTCATGCAGAATATATACACATTTTCAACACAAGCTGATATAAATTATAAATCTTTTGCTGATAAAGTATAAAAAAGTTGTGTACTATTCAACCACAATAAAATGCATTAGAGACATGAGAGTTGCAGGTTTGTTTCAAAGAATATCACATCATTTATGTATACATAGAGTGAAAATGAGTGTCCATAAGCAAAGGCTAACACCAGCTAGATGTTACAACTAGATGATAGGCCAAACAAAATACTGAGAAAAATACAATAGCAATATAAAATTTTAAAAAACTCTAGCTCAGTGAAATGCTAGGCAACAACATTACGGTCACTAAATGAGGAAAACCTCTTTGGCTACCAGGCACTTTACCTGTGTGTTTTTTTACTAGAGTTAGGCAAGAACAGATCTTTCACTCATTAACGCAACACCTGTTGCAGTACTAGGTATAACTCCAAATTGCAACCTTATTTTTCTCTCAGGTTTTCTAGAAAGAAAAGTGGAAAAAGGACTAAATTGGGGTTTCAGAAAAATTAATTACAGTGTTTTAACTAGACAAATAAGGACAGATTGGCAAACAGAGAAAAGATTTTTGCTTTGTATAAAAGGCATACAGTTCAAATAAAAATTTTTCATTATGCCCTCTGCCCCACCCCTGCCAAAAAATAACACCAATTAAAGCACAACTTCCTGATTTTTACCTTACCAGAAACTTTGTGGGCTTATCTATGATTATGAATAGCCTCTAGTTCAGCAGATATTTCTGAATATCAGAAAGTTCATATTCCTGTTTCAGTTAAAATGGAAAATTCCTTTGAAAAGTCTGTATAGAAATACTTTGATTTCCGTTTTAGTTCACTTGTCAAGAGCAAAGAGAGTGTTGCCATTCTTGTACTTTAAGGATGTGAGGTGACACATCTGACAAGCAGAAATAGATTGGAAGTAAGTCCATTAATATAGCTAAAATCATTTTGCAAGTGATCATTTTTAATATACACGAGGGAGTTACACCTACACATTCAGGGAAGAATATATTCACTTTGAATGTGGCTCATGTCCCACTCCACCGCATATAAGTCCTTTCTGATTTAAATTATTTCTCCTCCAACCTTTTTTTCTCCATGCCTGAGATATTTTAAAGCTCAGTCCAGCAAAGACTTTTGACCAATACCTCTTGTGCTTGGAGAAAATTTTGTTTAAAAATGACAAAAGTTCTGACTCTGAACTGTAGTAGTACAGTCCACGAGTTTATTCTCTGGCCCAAAAGTGACAAATTCTCTACAAAAATCTTGACATCTCCTGTGCATAAAACCCTGTTCCCAGTTTGTGCCTCATCTGATATATAACTTTGAGCAAGTCACTTCACCCTTTTTCTTGTGTATTTAGACTACAAGCTTTTGGGGAAAGAGATGATATCATTTTACTACAACAATCCATAAAAAATATCTCAAGTAAAAAATAATATGAGTAAGCCCTGATTCCAGAATGAAGAGAATCACCTACCTTTAGAGGCCTGTAGGCAGTGGAAGCACACCCACACCAAAACCTTCTGCCTCACAGTAATGAGAGAAAAGAGAGAGATGGAATTTGTCCCCATTTGTCTGAGATATGAAGTGCAACCTGGCCTCATAGAAAATTGCTGTGCTTCTATATAGGACAGCTGTCTTTGCTATATAAAATACTATAGCTATTAATTCATTAATCTTCTACATTCTGCATTTTTAATGGGCTTTGTATTGATTTTTATTACTGTTGGAAAGGACCCATTTATAGAGCAGTGGGTTTAAAAGAAAAATGTGGTTTGAACAGGACTATGAAACATGAAAAAATATCCTGAACTGTCCTTTGCCATTCCTAGCAAAAATGACAGCATTGTCTCCCTGGAACTTCTTGCTCAGCTCCTTTATGAAACTGTTTGTGCTAACTTCTGTTGTTGACCTTGGAAATTAACTACATGCATTAATGGGTATTGTGCAATGAAATTACTCCCAAAGGCTTCACTTTCTGACTTTTCCATGCCTTATTCTTTGTTGCCCTATTTCCTTTTCTCCTGTCATCTAAAGGGTTTGATGTCCCCTTGTTAACCTTTTCTTTCAATATAAATTCTGCTACATATTAAATATAGGTTAAAAAATATCTAATGTAGTTCTGCCAATTACTGAGAAAAAAGAAATGCTAGAATTTTCTAACTATGAAACCTTTGGTTAACCCCCTATGATACACACATTATATGCAGTGCTTAGTTTCATTACCACATTCTAATTTTTCCTCAAGAAATTTGAGACAATTTACTGTGCAATACTGAATATTCTCACTAAATTAAAAAGTGTTCATCATTTTGTTTTAGCCTCATTGCTTATGTATGATCTTAAGAAATACTTCCAGCGTTTAAATTCTGCTTTTAAAATAGAGCTTTTTAAACTGAAAATTATTGAGTTTGGGAGGGATGTCTAGAGTTCATTTGGTCCAGCTACTCTGCTCAAGCAGAGAGGCAGAGTCAGTTGGCCAGGTCTGTGTCCAGATGGCATTTGAACATCTCCATAGATGAAGAATTCACAACCTTCATGGGTAACCTATTCCTGTCACCCTCACAGGAAAAAAGTGTGATTTTCTCTCTGATTTTCTCTGTGTTTCTCTCTGTGCATCTCGCCTCTCACACTTATGGTGGCCACCACTGTTGAGCTTAGCTTCATCCTTTTGTACCCTCCATTCAGGTGTTTATATTACATTAACAAGGTCTGCCCTGAGCCTCCTCTTTTTCAGGGTGAACTGTCCCAGCTCTCTGAGTCTTTCCTCATCAGAAAATTCTTCAGTCACTTTGCTGTTTGGCCATTTGCTAGTCTCTCTCTGGTATGTCCAGGTCATTTTTGTGCTAAGGAGCCCAGATCTTTGCACCAAACTTCATGACATCTGCAGTATATGAGCCTTCACACAGGCAATGGAAGAATATAAGCAATAGTTTTTCAAGAATTTAAGAACAGCTGCTTTCAATACAGTTCTAGCTAATATGCGGGACCTTGATAAGGATTGAAAGACAGAAGGCAATTTGGATGAAAGTAAAGAATAAAGAACATAATTAAGAAAAAAGAAGTAAAGAAAAACCACAAAAGCAACAGAAGATCATTAACCTGAGAAAATACGGTTAATCAGTAGGCAAAACCTCATTGAAATCAGGCTGTAAAACATGGCATCTTACTGAAAGGATCTATATTAAAAATTAACTGCAAGGAAATTTTTTCAAATACAAGAACAATAAGAACCTGAAATTTAAAAAACCACCACGGTTATATTAACAGAATCTAAAAATCAAAATGGACTAGTCAAAACATTGGGAATAAAACCTAAAGCCAGAGTAATTATTAGAGAATGCAGAAAATGTTTATAAAATCAGAATGATAAAGAAGCAAAAGGGTTTGCAAGTGAAAAAGAACAAAAATTGCAGGAAGAAAAGATTGTAGAAACACAGTGGTCAAAGAAGATTATGAAGGAAATTTAGATGCATTTATATAGCACATAATATTTCGTTGAGAATGTGTCTGGATAAGATACATTGGCTCCTGCTGTATATTTGTTAATAAACATCAGATTAAATAGATATGTCCAAAGTAAATTATATATTTAATGCCTCGTGTGGCCTGAGTGCACTTTACATGAAAGAACAGTAGAAAAAGGAGAAAAGGAGAGAAAAAAAAGAAAAAAAAGTGTTTCTTCTGAGCATAATCAGTTAGCAAGGTCAAATAAAGTTTACTTTAGAATTGTAAACAACCAACCAGCACTATTCCAGTGTTATTAATTACTGTCTTCTAGGATGCCAGATTTGATTTCAAAGAACAGAGAAGGAACCTGTCAAAATAATGGTCTGAGTGAGGCCATGTTGAGGTCTGCATGGCCAAGTGGCTGAAAGTAATCATTACTTTCATTAACAATTTAAAAGATGTAATAGAAGAACAGAGAGAGAGAGGCAGTTTACTGGACAATATTAGGATTCGGAAAATCTCAGCTGAGTGGAGAAATGTAAAAAATATACAAGGTAACAAAAAGGCAAGATACTACAGTTGAAAAGTTGAAAGGTCAAATACATACACAAAAACTGAGAAGAAATGATTCTTCAATGCAATCAGATTGAAACCCCCATGTTGGCCTATACTGTGATGCACCTTTATAAAAAATTCCTTCGATGGATTCTTAGCACAATGGTTACCATAAGAGCTGGTTGGTTAACCTTAATGCTGCTAAATCATCTTTGATAGTGCCTGTCCATCTTTAATAATCACAATTTAAGAAGGTTATATGTTTAAAAGGGTACGGAATACAATGCAAATGATAAAATACCAGAATGATGAATGATAAAACACTACAGAACACTGAGAAAGAAGAATGAAAGATTAAGTGATAAATGCCATTTTCCCCTTTTTTTCTGATAGGGCCATATTTAATGAAAATAATTGTAATCCTTCTCTAAATTGTTGCTGGTTTATCCTGCTCTAGGCATTTAGGGAAGAGGGAGAAACGTTTGTAATTATTAAAAAAATGGTTGATATTGAAAAAGCATCAGGATAGACAGGTTTCAACCCCGAAGTTTGCACCTTCAGGAACATGATGAGAAAAGAGAGAGTTTTAATGGAAAATACTCTAAGTACAGCAGGTGTTACTAAATATCTGCCAAAATAAAGTATTTTATGTATCTCAAAATGCAATTTTTATTTTTAATTGCTCTTAAATTTACTTCCAAAAAGTTTTAATAACCTTATGCAAGGTTTCTAAACCACTCAGCATAACTTACAGGGTACTTCCCTTCAGTCTGTAAGTGCCCACCATTTCTTCGTAATTTATTTAATCCATTATTTAAAGTAGTTCAAAATCCTTTAAGTCTATCAAATTTGAAAAGGTCTGTCTGCAAATAATCTTGTCTTTCAAACTCTTTCCTAGAAAATGTCAGCAGTGCACAATGCTTTCTTTTTCACAATTGACAATGCATTCTTTTTCACAATTCTTATGTATATAAAACAAAATATTTGGAATGGTAAGACACTAAAGTTTCTCCATTTTCAATTGAATGAAATTCCACTTCCATCCATAACTGAACATGGCTTTTAATTTATCAAATTAGTTCTTATTTTAGGTTTTTTTAATGCCTATCATAGATTTGACAGTAAATCAAAATTTTCCTAGATTTTGAGACGTCTCCTCTTTATCACTCAGCTCTACATTACTGACGAAAAAATTGTGATTTCATGAAGACTATTCCTTAACCAGGCCCAGCCTTTTAAGTAGTACTCTGTTCTACTGATAGCAGGCAAGCCTGAAAAAGCCAAGAATGCCAAATTCTCTTCACTTTCACCACAAAAAGAATTACAGATGCTTCAGCCCAGAGACAAGATTTGCACCCTATGTGCAGAGCCGCCCAGAGCAACATTGTCAGGAAAGTTCTTCCTATGAAAATACAGTGCCATAGAAATGCAAATGCTGCACAAAAATCAGCCAGATTCCCTTGTACATTCTGAGAAATTAAGAGAACATAGAAATTAGAAAGCATCTACTAACCTCTGGAATGAAAAATTCCATTTTGACATTTCAGGAATAGAATGTTTTCAACTCTTTCTTTGAATTACATATCAAAGAGGCCTGATTCTACTAGAATGGGTCAAGTGAGATGGCAGTTACATGCTAGAAGATCTTAACATAAAAAATAAGTGATATTTTACTGAAAAAAAATTGTTAAAACTAGGCATTTTGTCATTTTAGCAATAAAAAGTATCTATTTCCCAAAATATTTTCCATTCTTTTTTTTCATGTAAAAACATAAAATGTTCAGGTTTTATTCTTCTGAATCAAAACAGTTACTGAACATTGCTAAATCCCTAGTGAATAGAAAGACCTCAAAAATTGAAAAATTTGTTGAGACCAAAAAACTTGAAAGTGAAGAACTTATTACAAAAACAGCTTGCTTGCCAATGACTGTCATCACAGTTGTATTAAAATATATTCATTCATAAAGTTGACCTCCTCTGAATTACAGCAAGCAAAGATTTTGGAAAAAAAAGTAACAAATAACTAGGATGTCAAAACTGTATGTGATTTGCACACAGTCTTACAAGTTTGTGGCAGATCTGAAGTCCTTTATGTAGTTACAACATTTTTCCTAAGACTCTTATGTTTAGAATTAATTATATAAATATTATCTAGAGGGTTTTTTGCTTCTTCATTGAAAGAGTACAATAACAATGACATTTAATGAGGCTTAATATGCAAATTACCTCATTTAAAAACTCTAGTGTATGTATAAACCAATGTAATATATATCTGTAACATACACATGTTATTATATGACAGATATGGGAGAGCCTTTTTTTTAAAGTCTTTTGGGCTTTAAAGCCAAGGCACAATTTCTTTGGTGAATTTTTTAACAGCTTCTGAAAAAAACACATATGCATAATCTGTATGAACCAGAGCCGAATTAATCAAATTTTGATATTTTCGCATGGAAAATTCATATTAAATGGCTGTAAGTGGACCGCTGCATAATAGAAATTCCTTAAATGTAACTTTCTCATGATAAATCTTCCTCTCTTTGCAAGAAGACAGGACTACAGCTTCATTCCTCCTGCAGAAATGTACCCATTCCTTTTCATGCTGAAACACTTCAGCAAAGAGATAATATTGTATATTACTCAGTTTGGTTACAGCCTGGGCCTGGAAGATTTATTTTGAATATCAATGCCCAAAGTTAAACATCTTGATAAGGATTTAACTACAAATCTTCCATTAAAACACATCCACTAAAATGGACTGAAAATCTCAGTTCTGTAGACAGCCCTCTGATTACTTTCTCCTTTCACCTGTAGACTATTCAAATTCTAAAATGGTATTCAGTGAGCAAAGAGCAAGCCCTCTCCTCACAGTTTGGTGCCACAGGAAAAATGTTATGTGAATCAAGTTTTACAATCTAAAATGAGCCACTTTGAAAACAGATAAATCCAAGGGCACTTTGGGCTGTCACTGACAGGCATTTTGACATTAGCTTCCCCAACACTAACATCTCTGTCCCTGTGCACACCCACAGATACCCCAGACTTGAAAACAATGAGCAGGGCAGATCCTGGCCTATGTGGAGTATAGCCAAGGCAGAGGATTTACAGGCTCCTTCCTCACAACCTGACAAAGGGATCAAAGATTTCCAGAGCTGTTTTGGACAACTTATGCTAGCACGACTTGAAAATAAAGCAAAAGAAAGAAATTATGCTATCAGTTCTCAACATTTTCTCCAAATCCAAATCCAAAAGGTTTGTGATTAGGGAACTTACCAAGATCATGAGACACATATTATTTCCTTATTTTCTCATCCCTCTCCCACAGTACTTTTTTATCCAAGATGGATACATCCTGGTGACAACCAGGCGAACAAAATACTGACTGGATGATCAGACTAAAAAGGCCACACTGCATGGGATAATGGTTTGAGTAATCTGGTTTGATTCATTAACCACCCTTCCTTTAAGAAGGATGCTGTTCTAGAGATCTTCTGAGATTTCTTCCAGCCCCAAATCCAATCTGAGTTGTCCCAAGTCAGCAGGACAGCTACCAAGAATATAGAAAAAGAAGCTCATGTTTTAGACTTCACATTGTTTAATTTTTATTATTTTATTTTTTCATTATTTTACATTGTTTTAATTTATTTTACTTTATCTTATTATTTTATTCAGTTTCACCAAGTTTGCAGAAGGAGAATTGGGAGCATGAGACAAATATTTTCCCATACCCAAAGTATCTACCTAGCAACAGGGACAGAGACTCATTTCCTTGGTCTCTTCTATCTAAAGGAAATTTGAATTACTCCCTGCTTATACAATACAACTCCTTCAAAGAAATTATTTTGAGTGTAGCATCTGTTCTGGGGCAGGAAGGAAAAGCAACCTCTAAGATATTACTTGATTTTGAGCTACTTCCTCAAGTTAATGTTGCAGTCAAGGGGAGTATATAGGAAATATTCTTTTGTGATTCATTTTTAATGCTTCCTGTAAAGAAACATTGTTTGCTGCTTAAAATTGATGTTAGATACCATCATCTAAATCTTTACTGAATAAGAGATTAAGCCAAAAGATTCAACCACATTAATTATATCACAGCAAATCTTGTGAACAAATTCCTAAAAGCCTGAATTATAATGCTGTGCCCTTTAAAATATTGGGATATTTTTCAATTTGTGGCCCGTCTTCTACAATTTCTTTTCCTCTGATAAAGCACAGAGCCATCAACTAATTAATTAGTAAAACTTATATTTTTCTTTACCCATACAGTGGTAGAGAAAAAGATGTCACAGAACACATCCTTCTATTCTGTAATTTCAAGTGAGTAATAGTCCAGTCATATGAATACAATATGGGAGACAGAGCCACCGCCAAGGACGTGACTCAGCACAGAGAACAGAAATCCAGGATGTCTAAAACCTTTCAGCAACACCACAAAAGAAAATTTAGCTTTTTCATTGTTGCAACAAACTTTAATGAAATGTCTCAATATTTTTTTTAATGTCTGAAATTTTATCTAGATTAAAATCTATTGGTATTACCAAATAACATTATTAGAAATTTTCCCTAATGTGGAAAAATTCAATTTTTTTTTCCTAGCATGTAAGAGTTAAATGTCAAGTTTCTCTTCAATTGGAATTACTGAATTTTCAAGCAATTTTATTTATTTCTTAGCTATGTAAAAGAAATTTGAAATAGGAAAGCTATTTTGGCTTTCTTGGGTCAGTGGTGTTGTAAAACACTATTGTTAATCACCAGTAATTTTAAGTTGTGAAAGACAAAATAATCAGCTTCGAATATTCATTCCTAACTAACATTTCTGATTTGAGGGTAGAAAAATAACTTACTTTCTTAGTCATTTGTGTTCTGCAATAAGGAAAACCTTTCATGACATTTGTTTGCAGTCCAGAGTCTGTAAATTTAGAATCTTTGGATACTGTAGACACAAAAGAGTTATGTTAGTCTTTAGTTTCTAAACATTTATTGAAAAAAAGTTACACAATTTCATTGTTTTTAGGTTTGGATACATATGCCTTTAAGATATACGTAGATTTAAAATATATGTGGATTTTTGATAGGAAGAAATACATTCTTGTAATCAATGAGTGAAATCCTGTGAAATCATTATGTTTACATTAAGGGATAAATTACCACATAAATGTATTTTAAAGTAATGTTCATTTTTGAAACTGGATTAACGAATTCCATGTAACAAAATACTGGGTCTGTATTTCATCATTCAGAAGAAGGAAGCTTTAGAGATGAAATCTCCCACATGAAGTGTTCTTTAAATATATTAATAGGTGGTAATATCTCACAAACTCAAAGTTGAAGTAAAATACGTATTTAACTCTATGGTGAAAAGCTTATGGTTAATTAGGGGGCTCCTCTGCAAGTGACCTTGAAAATAGGACTGCATGTATGTATATGTCATCTCTGTCAGGTCACTCATTCGTGTTGTGGATGCTAGTATATACTAAATTACCAAGAACGGGCTTATATATCATATTATCAGACTTATATTATCAAAATGTATACGTGATTCTCTGTGATTTGCAAAGATTTGCCACGGAATCATAAGAGTTAATGACATCTGTAATCCCACATAAAGGTGCCTGATACATAGTTATATTGGACAAGCCAATTGAGAGGGGAGGAAACCTGAGATGAGGGTGTAAACTGACTCATCCTTTCTCATAACCCGTAGTGCCCCAGTGTCACAAATAATAGAGAAGCAAACCCTTATGGGAAATGGAAGATAGAAACTGAAATTCCAAGCCTAGGTGAGTTTAAACAATTAAACAGATTATTCAAAAAGTGTTGTCATTCAGATTTGTACCTCTCCAGTTTAGCTTCTTTTGGTCCTGTAGACACAACTGATGTCAAGAGCTTATGCCTCAAGAGATGTTGTGTTTAAAGGTCCCTCTGCCCTTTGCTTGAAGAAGAAGTTGCTGGGAAACTCAGTGAATATAAAAGTATGGGCAGTGAACAGCTAACAGGGTATAGGGTCAAAGTGCATCTGTTGAAGATGTTTTGTCTGTGGTGAGTTAGAAGAGACACTTTTTTTCTTTCTTTTGAATCAGGAAAAAAAAATTGAGTGAGTACAATTTTCTTCCCATCCTGAAGTCGATGAGGAACTGCTTTGGTATAAAGTGCTGGCTTCAAAAAAATTAGCAACATAAATCTCTCAGGTTTCAGGAACTAGGGTAAACATGCTCACACATAAACTTAGATTTCTGAGTTTTGTTATCCCTCACTAGCACAGAGAAACTAATTGCCATTCACCATTCATTTTTACAACATGTATTTCTTAATGGTCTTCTTCACAATGTTCCTGAATCTCAAGAAGTTCATTTATACTTGATATGAATTGGTTACGCAGCCTCAGTGTGAAAACTAATCCCTCCCAAAATAATTACATGTGAGATGAGCATCTTGTTGAGTTTATCCCAGTGTGCAGGAATGCCACTGTACCAATGCTCCCTATTTTACAGAAATAGCCTTTCAACCACAGAGGGCACTTGGAAAGATATGCAGTAATCATTGCACATTTTAAAGAGGAAGAAGAGATGTACTTTTAGAATTTAAAGATTTCATCTATTGCAAAAATTGCAGTAAACATCTACACAGCTTGATTTCACAGGGTAGAGGCAATACTTCAAGACGTGGGTCCAGGTCTCAGGTTTGACACCACAGGGAGAAAGCAGTCTCGTAACAGATTATTCCTTCTCATTCTCAAAAGTGAATCAAGATGGTTTGAAGACTTTTTCTATTCCAAAAGGATTTGTTAATTTGTTTTTCCCTCACCTATTTTCATGCAGATCAGAGAGCATGGTATTCTGAGCTGATCTGGACAAATGATGCTCATGTTCAAATACCTTTTCAGTAGCTACAATGGCAGAATACTCTTACAGCCACAGGCTACTTTTTATTTTAAGTAATAATAAAAGTGAAGTAGTTTTAGGCAGAGATGAGCTGCTGCAAATGAAAGTTTAGTTTTCTATGTTGGTATATATGCTTAATTGAGAGGAGCTGGGAGTCTGAGGATGGGGCTAATGGACACAACATAAGGAAGAAAGTGGCAGACTTTGGACTGGAGACAAATTCACTGCCAATTAAAACTGTTACCAGTAGTAGTAGTCTACACAAAATGCTTGGCTGCTAGTTGACAGCAGTTGCCTGTGCCAGATTCCCGTGATGGAGGCAGTGTGGACCTGTGTACTTTTGTGTACATGGAATAAATACAAAGAAGTGAAAGTTCTTGTTCTTAAAGCAAAGCCAGTAAATATTTTTATTTTCTGCAACTGTTCTTGCCAGGGTCTGCGAAACGGCTGTGCACAATGAAGCACCTGTACAAGAGAGAGATTCAAGTGATAACAGAAAACTAGAAATACCTGAAAGAAAGTGCCTTTTTTTTGTCATCTTTAATGTTAGTTTTTGAAATATTTTTTGAGAAAGACTTCCTTGACTGTCGGGAAAACAGCAGAGTACAGAGCTTATCTCTGGGTTTTGGTGAAATGAAATAGGAGAAAGAAACATTCTTGAACTTGCAGTCTTTTTCTACCCTGTGAAATGACAGTTTTTATATTCAGTGGTTAAAGTCACTCAGCAAACTGCATTGCACTATATGCAGTACAGAATTACAGAGTTTGCACTTCTATTTACCAATAAAAAAGGTCTTTTACAGCAAGTGCCACAAGGCTTGTGGGGAAAACGGAATACAAAGTGAAAGTGCTCTTGCTTCCCATGTCATCTTCATTCCCATGCTGTAAACATGGGTAAATTTCTAAAAGTCCGAAAAGCCAAATCTCCTCTGGATTTATGAACAATTTGATCCAGAAATCAGCCAGAGACAATTTAATTTTGAACATCTTTAGCCTTATTTTCCTTAAAACTAACAAGGCTAGAGATTTGGGAGTATATGCTAAAAACTGGGAGCCAGTAGTTGTACCTTAAAAATGAATCACATGCCCGTATACTAGTTAGATTTAGGGAAAAAAATGTTATCAATGCATATATGAGGAATGGCAGTTTTTTCTTTCATGATGCTGCTCCGTTAAACAGTTGCAGCAGCCACTTCTGACCACAACACTCATATAAGTCTTTGCAAGCTCTATAATTGGCAGGTAGACATCCCTCAGCACATAAATACCAGGCAACAGGGACCGTTTTATTGCTTGGCTGATGCAAAGTACAGCTGTGCAAGTTTGACAAAGCCAGCATTTCTTTGTGACAGTTCATTGTGCAGATTCTAAATATTAGGGCTAATCCTGAACCACATATTCAAGAAAAACTTCTACTGTATATGCGCCAAATCAGTAAATAATCCAGGTTCAAACCAGTAAACACTAGGGTCTGAGCAAGCTCTTCGAGGACCACAGGCAAAGCAGAGCTGAATTCTCTGAACTGCTGCAATCACCCATTTGATAGACTCTCTAACATCAATGGCACAAAAACCAGCAGACATAGGACAAAAATAAGCCCTTTTATTTTGCAACTTCATGTTCCTAATAGTGTCTGTTAAGACTTCACAGATGCTGAGTATCACCTGAACAGGCTGCAAAATGATGGAATGGCTGCAGTTGGTTGCAGTTCTTCATGATAAAATTACTTAAAAAAAAAAAAAATTGCACTGAATTAAATTACAGAACACTGATAGAAGAAATTAGGAGATGGAGGGTGGTATTGCTTTTCTGGCTACACACATGGTTCTAACTGGGAGAACCAAGAAATAAATAGAAATTATCATCTGTCAGTAAAGTATTATTAGAAATGGCTTTAGAATGTTGTGTATCTTAAGTTTTTTGAATGAAGAACTCTTCAGCTTATTTATGCTGATTTTATTAGCCATATTTATGTGGTGCCATGACCACTTACTCCAGCTAGTGTAAACGAATGGCAACACTTAACTAAGTGGAATTTAAATAAATGTTTTGTGGAGATATAGGACACTTTTTAAAAATGGAAAGTTTCAAGACCAACTCCTACAGAAAATAAAGCTTTCCTCTTATTTCTCCTTAAAATATCTTTTTCTCCTCTACCATCAGATGATTTTATTCAATTTATTGGTTTATCTTTCAACAGTGATAAGACACATTTCTCTTTGGTGTGCTCATACATGAGAATAGATCTAAGATCATTTTGAAACATAAAAGTAGAGACAATGACATCAGGCATTAAATAGAAACTTCAATGGTTCATTCAGCCTTGAAATTAATAGAGACTCAGGACAGCACTCCACATACACCCTTAAAAACTCTTGCCTGTACCCTAAACTAGAAAGTGAGACCAACAAAACAAGAGTTTGAAAGTGACACAAATAATAAGTTGCAAGAACCGGGGTGGAAAATGTTCTACTAGCACCCTGGGCTCCTGTTGTATCAAGGAATATCTTAACGGGAATACACAAATGATTCTAACGTATGTGTTCCCAGAACACACAGAAAGGGAAACACAACTAAAAGAGAAGATACTGCAGCAAGTAATAGGAAAAATAAATCCTAACTGTTTCTATAAATGAGCTATGAATGTTGTCTCAATTAAGTCTCATCATTATGTAAAATATTATTTTAAGAAATAAAAAACTAGATACAGCCTTAGACAGTGAAATAGTTATACTTTCTCTTCTTATGGCATCCAATACATTAACAGGTTCTAATTCACTCATGACTTTTTAAATAATTTGTCATGGTTTTTTGACAGTTTTTTCTACCCACAAATATAACACCTCCTTAAAATATTCTCATATGTATTACATATCATTTTAGTTGTATGCATCTATAAATGTTTTTTCTAATAATTTCAAATATTTTAATTTATTGGAAAACTTTGGAAATTTTCAAAATTCAAATATAATACATGAATTATCCTAGAATGAACCTACTGTGGCAAGGTTTGTCTGTTAGCAACTAAGCCGAGTTCTATGAAATCCATAAACAGCTTCTCTGACCAGCTTGCACACTTCAGTACTCTGGACAAAATATTTCGGATGAAGAGTGAAGTGATAGAGCTACAGCAGATGCCCAGAAAGGTGGAGAAATGCATATGAATGTTTTTCCTGGGCTGCATCTTCCTGGAAGTAAACATATAAAGTCTGGTGCTTTCCCACGAACAAGTGTTTTATCCATCTTCAGCCACAGAACTCAGAATATATACTTCTCCATAGTACGTGAACGTCTCAAAATATCCATTAATATGCTGGAAAATTTTCCCAAATATATTTGTCATAAGATTACATGATACCTTATCTTTCTAGAACACCTCAGCAGCCATTTAGCAGAGAAAGATATTAGTAGATGCTATTAGAAGGTCTAATAGCATCTACTAATTTCTTTCTCTGCAAATTTTTTGTGATTAATATTATTTGATCCTATAAATTCTTTTTTTTCAGGATGCAAGTAAAATATTTCCAATCAATGTCTGCATGTTTATCTTCCACTGAAGAATTCCAATTTAGTGGAAGACTAAATTAACACCCTTCAGTTTTTTTTCCAGTTAAGTGAAAGCATTTTCCTCCTTTTCTCTCCTTTTCCTGCTCACAATAATATCATTTTTCCTATCACAATTGTCCTTTAAATATCTTCCTGGAATTTCTCATTCTTATTTTATTCATCAGTTCTGGTATGATAAGTATATGAGCAACTTATTGCATGATAACCTTCTTGTGGATGATTCAGAATATTTTCACAGAAACTCAATTCGATTTAATTTTTCTGTTCTGTCAAAGGTAATTATTAAACAGTGTTAGACACTTCTTAGTGTTCACTTGAAAGGGTTAAAATCCTGTAGATATTTCTGTTTCCAAAGGGTAGAGTTTTATTCTTAGAGAAAAAAAAAAAAAAAAGACATGACTAAGGATATATATAACATAGAAGACTTGAAAACACCATTCATCTTTCTAAAACAGGACATCGATAAGACTTACTATGCCTTATTTCTTTTTCTTTAGACATATATAATTTTATCCATAATTATTTTCTTACCTTCTAATGCCTTCTTATTTTTTTAAGCTCTTTATAGTACTGACATCTAATGCTGTTTCTTGGCCACCTTCTTTCATTAAACTCTATAGCCAATGCATCACATTGGTAAAATTCATTTGCAACTTAAAGCAATGACTTTGAATAGCCTGTTTCTACTGGAACCAGTTCAGATGGAGCCAGAAAATACAAGGAATATAGTGGAAACTTTAAAAGAGTAAAAGCCTTAATAAAGGTTTTGGAATTTGGTGTAAGATTAAATGAGTTCTTTAGAAGACATCATTTTTCCACAATTTAACAACAATACAGATGATTTTCATGCTTTTTAAAGTATTTATATTTGTTTCTGAAGATTACACCTGTGTAAAATTGCAAATGTCTCTAATGAAGAGGTGCTTGATTGTTAAAAGGCAGACTTTGTTATACATTATGTAGATAGAAAATGGTTTTTGCTCTAAGAAAATTTCAGGATTTTTATCATAAACACGAACCTATCAAATGTTTAATTGCAAAGAATTAGGTAGTGACCTGAATAGGTACAATTGCTTAAAGCTGGTTAACTGGCACCTGGACATTGTTCAGACTGGTTTGCAAAGGTTCAAGTTATATCTGACATACTGACTGAAGGTAATGATATATGCTTCATTCACCAAAGAAACAAATGTTTTGTTTCTCTGCTCTGATTACCTGCTTTACAGATACCTGCAGTAGTATAATATGCACTACTACTATTGTAAAACAAGAGTTTATTACAAGGCTAAGTAAGTTGATCTTTGTAAAAGTGCACAAGTGCATTGAAATAAAATAAAAACTATTTAATCCAATCTTCTCTCATACAATTTCTTTCAAGGAGAACAGACACAGCCTGTTAAAATAACAAAGAATGTAGAGTTTCCGTTCACATTCACAAAGTGTCCTCATTCAAACCCCCACTCTAAAGCTACCTTTCGTCTCCTCTCATTTTTCTTTGTGGTGGAGAAATGCGATTCCATGGAACCGACAGTGATTTTGTTTTATGTTAACTGGCAGAGCTTTTCGAGCCTTGCAGACCTGGTGACACTTAAATGGCCCACACTTTGGATTGTCTTGTTGTGTGGAAAAGGTAGATAAGGGGAGGAGGAGAAACATAAAACAGGTGGGCAAGGGTAAAGTGGCATTCACAAATGTTTCTTAGATCCGAGCCAGGCTGAGGATCCTTTCTGTGATAAACAATTGCTGTATTGAAATTACATCACACAAGGTGTTATATTACCTATGAAGTCCTGAGAATTCTGTAAAACCTGGCAAGCATATCACATGGAAAAAGGTAAGATCTTCTGAACTTTTAGCCAGGAAATAAACAGAAACTAATATAGTTTAACAGTAATTAGTCTAATATGTGTTGCTTGTAGAACTCCTGCCAATAATACCATGTAGTGACTGTTGTAAAATGTCAACTTCTCTGGCTTCCCTTTTAGGGATTAGGTGGAAGCCTTTAGAACTGTACTTGGCTTGCTGTTTAAGTCACTCCTGAAATGGCTTTATAAATTAATTTTACAGCGTAGGAGCTACAAGATCCTGAACAATGCTAATTTTCTATTTATACTTTAATTTGCACCAACATTTTCTCTTTTGTCAGTTTGAGATTCCACAAAAAAATGGTATGTTTATCATGTATAAATGTATATCAGTGTGGTGCTTTTAATGTATACCTGGCATATTGATACAATCAGATCAGAAAACTAAAAATAGGATCTAAATAAAAGGAAAGTTTGAATAATGTCTATATTCAGTGGCAAGTTGTCATATTACAATAAATTCCATCATATCTGAATAATGTGACTCAAAAGTTTATTTCAACTGCTTGAGCTAATATTTTGAGTGTGTGGCCCTCTGCCTTTCCCTGGCTTTCTTTTTAAAGAATCAATTGACTTTTCTACCCTAGTCCATATTTTATTTTTCCATTGTTAGTTTCTCTCTGCTTATACTAACAGTGTTAAAAAGAGAGACTTTGCACCAAACTCCAAGAAAGGGCCACGGAATGTGATCTAAGATGTGGGTTTGTGAATGAGTGAGAAAGGGGAAACGGGCAAGGTTGCCATGGTGTTTGGATGCTGCACTTTGTGCCAAGCGGAGAGATTTGCTTGCCTAGCCTGAGACACGGCCTTACACCATGACTGAAAAAGTACAGAGAAGTGTCTTGTATGTACTGCAACAGACTAAACACACCTCAACATGCACAGTTACTCCTCCTAAAATTTATTATCATAAGAGGGCTATGAGGAAAAATAAACTGAGGCATAACAACACACTGAGTTCTCAGAGATTGTGCCACTGAAGGTCATGAAAATGGCTAGATTTGCTCACAACCACATTTTTCCACAGTCCTTTCAATTCAGGTGGAAAAAAATGCAGATTTACCTGTGGATTTTCTGCTTGCAACACCTGGCTATGCAATCAACAGTGCCAGTAGTCATTTATCCCTGTATTTAATTGCCATGTTTGTATCACATACATACAATAATTTAGAGAGAATTCTGCTTACATTGTACTTCATTTTTGCAACTGCAGTGATGGGGAGCTTAATTTTTAATGAACTAAATACACATTTCACAAATGAAATTGTTACTTCAGTTTTAAAAGTTCTTTACTCTCTTTTCATTATACACAGCGACTACTGTCAGGCAATACTTCAAACTTCAGTAAGAGGTAGTTTATTAGAATAAAAAATTCGTATTTGGATTTATCTCCTAATCCTTGTCAAATTATGCCAAAAAAATCTTTATAAATGAGGAGACTGTGACTAATACACAGTAAAGTGTGTATCAATTTTATCATTAAACCTGATTATCATTATCTGTAGTAGTAATTGCAGTAGTTGTATCATTCAATTATTTATTTAGCCCTATTTTTGAAAGCAGTACCTCAAAGTACCTACATGGCATGGTGATATACAGTCTTTTCTGATTTAAGGTCATTTCACGAGGTTTTTTGATCTCGTTAGATCTCACGACCAGCTATATTGTACAGATCACCTGAAAGAAAATCACCCTGACTAACAACTAGATACATGACCTAGCAATTAGTAGGTCAGCAACTAAAGCATACTGTGTTTATAAAGAGTGCCTAACAAATAGCATTCTTAATAAACCTGACTCAGATATCACCATGTACACCGTGTAGTATGCCTCCAATAATTACCCACTCAGTAATTTGCCTTACAGAAAAATGTTATTTATTTTTAAAGGTATTTCAGATTCAGTTAATGGATTGAAAATAATCTCACATACTTACCAGATAGGAGTTTAATACTTTGATTTGTATATGTACACAGGCAGGTAGGCGTACACACACAAACACAACTACACTTTGTAGTGCATTATACTTCATGAAACAGCTATAAATAAATATCACCCTGTAAATAAGATGGCTCAAAGGAACTGGGAGGTTAAGATGCATGAATAAGGATGATTCTTCCAATGCAAGCAACGATGCACACAGCTCTGAGATGGGGCAGTACGCTTGGCTGTATGTGGGTTCAAACATCAAGTTGCCTGAAGCATCTGGGAGCAGGTAGATCAGCAGCACACCCAGGGTGACAGAGTTTACAGCCTGGTTTCTGGCAGGCTCAGAGAGCTCAAGAAAAGCGAGGCACCCCAGAGGGGCACAGCAACGGACTGTAAGCCCTTAGGGCTGGGCTCCCAGCCAGCGGGGGTCTCTCCTGAGAGAGCCAAGGCACAGCCATGCCCCTCAGGAGCAGGGCACACTCAGCCTGGGCTGCATCGTCTGTCACGGTGAAGAACAGTATCGCAACCTGGCCCTCAAATATTTATGACTTAATCATCATTTAAAGTGTACTTTTAGGAAAGCTAACAATAAATTTATGCATTTCAGTGCTAGTTTCTGGACAAGCAAGCTGCTATAAAATTACACATCTCTCTTTCACAGGTCTCTGGATTAGCTTTGAATGCAAGGAAGGGAGAGGGAGGTATTTGTAGTGCTGCTCCTGGGACCGGCGTCAGCACTTCTGTCACCACCACCGCCATGAGTAAGCAAAGATACAGGGCACGCACACTAAAAAATGGCTTTGCTCCAAGTAGCACATTTCTTTCAAACACACACTCGAGGCTGAGAATATTGAAAAATGGTTACAATGTCTGGTTAATGTTTTGATCACCTCATATGGTCCCATATATAGCTCCTTTCTTGTGTACATTGGTGGTAGAATAACAAAGGCTCTCAGAGATCCGAGAGTCATTCATATTCATTGTTTTTCCCATTGTCTAACTTTGATTATGCACAGTTTTCTAAAGAGAAACTGCTAAGAAGCAATCATTCAAGGGCTGGTAGACACAATGGGGCCACTTGTGCAGGTTTTTGCTGGCAAAGTTCCTCTTGAAATCAGGTGAAGGAAGCAGTTGTTTTGTTTAAGAACTGAAATCGGTTGATTTTTGAGAAGCCAGACATTTTGTCTGAAAAGATGTCAAGCAGGTTAACTTTGTTGACATTAGAGAGTTTTGTCCTATGTGATGGGGAATTTCATTCAAGTACAAAGTGCAAGACAGCGCCCAAAGGTGTGCGAAAGCAGTAGATCCTTTTTCTTTGAACTTTTGATTGTAGATATTTTCATACTTAAACTTCATTGTTCCAAAAATAAAATAAAATAAAATAAAATAAAATAAAATAAAATAAAATAAAATAAGTTTTAATTTACAAATTATGGTCATATGAAAATGTTGGGGTGTGGAGGAATTTGTAGAAATTTGAGCAAGGCAGGTCAGAAATAGGCATGGCTGAACAAAGATCTGCTCCTCAAACTGAGAAGTAAGAAAGGAATGCACAGGCAGTGGAAGCAGGGAGAGGTTTCCTTGGGACAGTAGAGGGGTATGGTTTGAATGTGTAGGGATTAGGTCAGGAAAGTCAAGGCAAAGCTGGACTATCACTTGGAAAGGGACATGAACAAGAAGGGATTCTATAGGTTTATAGTCAGAAAAGAAAGGCCAAGGAGAGTGTATTCCTCTAATAAGCAGGGGTGATAGATATGGAGGAGGCTGATGTACTCAATGAGTTCTTCAGCTCAGTCTTCACTGGCTGTCAGACTTTCCACAACTGTCAAGTCCCCAGACGTCTGGGTGGGTATTGGGGGAGCGAAGTCCTTCCCACTGTAAGCAAGCAGCAGTTTCAGGATCAGCTGATGAAACTGAATAGCCACAAATCCATGGGATTGGAGGACATATTTTCCTGAGGGAACTAGCTGACATTGCTGCCAAGCCACTCTCCACCAATTTTGAAAAGTCATGGTGGTCAAGTAAAGGTGACTGACAAAAGGTAAATGTTGCCCCCATTTTTTAGAAAGGAGAGAAAGGAAGATAATGGGAACTACGGAGCAGGGAGCCTCACCTGGGAAGAACATAGAGCAGATCTTCCTAGAAGATATGCTAAGGCATATAAAAGACAAGGTGATCCAAAACAGCCAGGACTGCTTTACCAGGGGCAAATTGTGCCTGACCAATCTGGTAGTCTTCTAATGGGAGACAAGGGAAGATCAACTAATGCCATCTACCTAGATTTCTATAAGGCCTTTGATATGCTTCCAAGTGATATCCTTATCTCCAAATTGGAGAGACATGCATTTGATGAATGGAGTATTAGGTGGAAAAGCAATGGGCTGGATGTACACAGCCAGAGAGTGTAGTCAATGGCTTTATGTTCAGGTGGCAGCTGGTGATCAGTGGTGTCCTGTCGGCTCCTTGCCGGCTATGCGTACTCCAAAGAGGGCCCGGAGGTATCACCGGGGAGCTGACCACTAAAGGGCAGTTCACCAACACACAGAAAGTAGGCCAGCCGCTCCTCACCCGAAGGAAGCTCCTCTCTGAGGCAGGTGGCACACACAAGCACAGGCGGATGTAAAGAAGAGAGAGAGGTGGACTCTCCAACTGCAGTTCCACAAATACAGTTTATTAACAGTGAACCAGGAATAGGGGAAATCTGGAGACACTCCGTAGGTTTGAGGGTGTCCAGGGTTTTTATACCGGGGGTTGGAAAGTCAGGGAAAGGGGTAAGAACAAATGAGATTCACATAGAAATGCAGGGCTATGAACAAGGGAGCCAATGGGAAGGATATATGGGAGGGACTTAGGGAGAGAGCCAATGGGGTGTCAAACTTCAAAGAACATTCTAGAACTAATGTGTATTGACACAGGGAAATGAATATACATGAAATTATGCATAAATTGGGGAGGAGAAAACAACAGCCTATTAGGGGAGAATATGCAGATTGTAGGAGCGGAGCATTTTGAGCAGTCTCCCTAACTGAAGGTAAGATGTGTTAAACCTCGGTGCCTGCCCGGTTGGCTGCCCACCACAACTTGGATTTAGTGCCCCCCTCCAGGGTCATGGTGGCTGCAGCCATCTGCACTTCCACAGTGTCTCTTAGGACTCTGTGTCGGACACAGTGTTCTTAAATCTCATCATTCCTCAATGACACAGACCACAGGAATGAGTGCACCCTCAGCCAGTTTGCAGATAACACAAAGCCAAGCTGTGCAGTGCACACAAAAGAAGGATGGAATGCCATCCAGATTATCCTAGAAAGACTTGAGAAGTCACAGAACCTCATGAAGTTCACCAAGTCTAAGTTGCTGCACCTGTGTCGGGAAAATCCCAGACGTGAGTACAGACTCTGAGAAGTCATTGAGGGAAGCCCTAACAAGAAGGACGTGGGGGTTCTTGTGGATTAAAAGCTGGACATGACCCAGCCATGTGCACATACAGCCTAGAAGATCCACCACGTTCAGAAGAGGTGTGGCCAACAGGATGAGGGAGATGATTCTACCCCACTCCTTGTCCTTGTGAGACCTGGAGGGCTGCATCCAGCTCGAAGTCCTGAACATAAGACAAAGATCTGTTAGAGCAGATCCAGAGAAGGGGCCACAAAGTTGATCAGATGCCTGGAGCATTTCTCCTATGAAAACAGTCTAAGAGACTTGGAATTATCCAGCCTTGAAAAGAGAAGGCTGCAAGGAGACCTCATTGCAGGCTTTCACTACCTTAAAAAAGCTTATGAAAAAAGAGGGATAGGGACTTTCTATACAGGCAGATGGTGACAGAAGAAGGGGCAATGATTTTAAACTGAAAGAGAGCATGTTTAGGTTAGATGTTAGGGAGAAATTCTTTACTCAGAGTTTGGTGAGGCACTGGAAGAGGTTGGTCAGAGAAATTGTGGATGCCCAGTTCCTGGAAGTGTTCAAGGCCAGGTTGTAAGGGACTCTGAGCAACTTGATCTAATGAATGACATCCCTACCAATGGCATGGGTAGTTGAAACTAGATAATCTAGATAAAGGTTCCTCTCAACCCAAACCATTCTAAGTTTCTATGAAATGGATATGCAAAATAAATCAGTTACTGGTCTTCTCTAAGCTCATGTTCCCTGATGGACTCAGAAGTGTTCCACTAACAGAGTTGGAAGAATTTTTATGGGCTAGTGGTATGACACTTTCCATTAAAATAGAAATTTGTCACTTAACTGCTTTAATCTCTCAGCAATTACCCTTAGAAACATGACTAACTGTACTTCTGAGTGACAGTGGCTGCACTGTGTTTGTGGAGAAGGCCACTGGGAAACTAGGGAGCTGGAATTCAAAACCAAAACTGGACCAGTCTAACAATCTGCTGTGCAAATTCCCTGTCATTTTTCCTGCTGAAATAAGGGGTGAAATGGGAGCAGAAATTAATGGCAGCAACCACTGCCTAAGGTGACACTGTCACCAAATTAAAGTAGGGCCAGCCAGAAGCTATCCACATACTTGCTGTTTAGAGCTCCTCAAAGGGCTACAAATGAAATCTGTAGACCACCTCCCCTCTGTCACAGGGAAAAAGCATCAGCTACCAGACTAAATGATGACTTAAGTCCTTACATCTTAGCCTGTTGCTTCCACAAATTTTCATAAGAAATCAGTGATAGAAATGGTTACAGAGCCCATTCTTTGTCATCAGCTCCTGAAAGTCAGTGGAGTTTATAGCAGAGGGTTTATTAATAGTTTTATCTGCACATACTCACAAATCCAGTCTAACATTAAATAATCAACTGTTTCTTTTAAAAAAAACAAGCACAGAATTTTATTCTTAACATTGTCTTTCCTGAGAAAAAGACACATTATCTGCATTACAGTATTATTTTTGTAGGTTTCAATAATTTAGAAAATAGTTTTTTAAGAGTAAAAGTGTCATGATACAGCATAGCTTTAACCTTAAACTTAGACAAGCTGGTCAATAGCCACAATGTGTGTTAAGCAGTAGAGTGTTACATGAAAGGGAGCACTTCCACCTGAAATTTAAGAGCATGTATTGATAGTTGTTGGATTTTTTTCCCATTCTTTCTAGTAAACATACAATGCCAAGGTGCTTTGCCCAGGATACTGTGAGAGAGAGTAATTAGTTTGAAAAAAAGGGAATGTGGAAAGAGACAACAAAACCTTTTATATATCACTTACCTTCTTGAGACATCTCATCTTCCTTATGGAGATATAGAGTGAGGGTAGAAGTAATATTTGAAAGAGAGAATGTGCAAATATAAAGAGTCTGTTAATAAAATGTTATTTTTTTTTCAAATATATCTTAGAAACAAATTATATATTGCCTGTCCTGCATTTGCATGAAGGTCAGGCATGTTTCTTGCTAAAAATGTATTTTATTGAGCATGAAAAGTTTTTGGAAAGAAAATGCCAATGTCACTAAACTCAAAGTTTTCAATTTTTTTTCTCTATAAATATATTCTTTAACATTTCCAAAAAGGTAGCTAAGAAGTTTGTATATGTGATTTTCTTTAGGGAGATTTGAGCATCCAAGTTTACAAATCAGAAAAGGTTAATACTCACACAGGTATATTAACATAATTTACTTTTAGGGTTTTTTTAATGGACTAAGCTAACTAGAGCTTCTATAGACTTTGGATTTAGGGTTTTTTATTAATATAATTTTTGTTACAGGTTTCTACAACTACCTGTAGTATTCTGTTTGTGGCTAGTGCTTTTAAAACTAAATCAATTGTTAGCAAGAGTGATAAAATGAAATAATTCCTTTTTTATACTAGTTCTGAGTTTTGAGAACTATTAGTTACCATAAAGAAAATAAAAATGTATCATTTAAATTTTTTTCTTCTTGTATTATAACCAGAAAAGAAGAAATAATAATCATGTTCTTAAAAACACAAGAATTAAGGTCTTTTTACATGGAGGGTGTTTTCATGTATCAAAGAAAATATATCCTGCAATGTTTTTGGAACAATAGAAGGATAAATTATATAAGAATTTTTTTTTTTTCATCACTTTCAGTATTTGAAAAACATAGTTTTCTCCAAAATTGTCAAAATCTAACATTAATACCTGTGGCTAAATAAAATCTAGAAGAGTATGCTCTTCCAAATGGATGCTCCTGTTGCTAGCAAGAAGTAGTGACTTCTGGAAAAAAACCAATTGCATAAACTCTGCAGGCAGTCTCCATACAACCTTGGCAGTGAAAGCCACCTCCCATTTCACTGTCTCTGGCTGCTCCATTTTTATCTTTTTCACCACAGATGTGGCACCTGAACTTCAATTCATGGTGTTGTACTGGGAAGATACCCCTGGTTAGACATGTCCTCCTCCACTGAAAATAAACAAGTTTCTTTTTTAAATCCTGATGTCCTTACACAGCATCCTCACAGTTGTGTCAACGGTGAGGACAATCAGCTGTGGAGCAGTAGCAGGGGTGCCTAACCAAACTGGGGAGAGAGACGGTTTAAGCCACCATTTCCCCTGGAACCCTTGGTAAACCAGAGAATGAAAACAGAATTCTCTTTTTAGTTTTACAGTGTCATAATCTGTGTTCTCTCTTTAGCTTTGCCATCAGCCCAGGCAGGTTCAAACTTGGCCTTCTGCCCTTACTTACACATTACTTTTGTATAACAACAACATTGGGTTAAGAGAAATGTACATTAGAAAAGCTGGTTCTTACAGGCCTTCTCCCTTCTATGGTACAGGATGTTCAGTGCCTCTGTAATCTATCTGCAAGCCATCCATGCTTTAAAGGTAGCTTAAGGCGCTAAAAAGTGTGGGTAGAAGAATTTAAGTTTGTATCAAATTTACTTCAAAAAACCAAGTTTATGCTTGTTTATATTATTGAATAATGAAATGTGACATGTCAGAAGACGTTAAATATTTGTAAGAAGTTAGCATTATTCTGTGCACTTTCCAAATGGATCTATTATGTCTGAGAATTCTAGCTACTTACTTTAAGTGATAAGTGTCATTTGGCATCATGTGTCAAGGAAGTACCATGTGCTCCTCGTCTGCCTTTCAAGAAGTTACAAATGACACCATTCATCTCATCACATGACAGACCTGTTGCTTCTTATCATTATATGATGTCTGCCTGTCGTAAATGTGGTAGAGATCCATTTTCTGGCATTCTCTTACTTGTGTGCTTCACTTTAAATTAATGGGGAAATCTTGTGGAGGTTTTAAAAACACTTAACAATTTCTTCTTGAAGTCTATTCTGTTTATGCTGTGACCAGATATCAAAGTAGTCTAAACACACAAACTGCTTTGAAATATATTTCACTTCAGTTAAGTATAAACTAATGCCTTTCTTTATAGGTTTTACATATTTTACTGCATTGAATATGGGAGTGTGTTTCAGAAAAGCCTGAAAAACAAAAACATGAATGTGCACATGGAAGATTGTAGCCATAAGATAAATAATTGAAACATGTTGGGAAACTCTTTGTGAGATATAAATGAATTCTTTGTGCCCACTGGGATGTTTACCAGATGAAAAGTGTGACAATGACAGTACCCTCGTTGTTTGGTACATAATTTAAAGTATTCCTAATGAATATTTCATGTAGTATCATTTGTGTATGAATTGTAAGGCATGTATATCAAGATTCACTAGGGGCACTGTCAAACTTCTCAGTTCAAAATAAGCACTTATAAATTACTTAACAATATTGTAGGAAAAGGGATTAGTGTACACTCCTTTTTAAGCAAATCATTATGTCCATTCTTGGGGACAATAAGCAGCTTTGCTTAGTAAAGGAAGAACACTCTGAAACAAAGAAAAATGAAATCCTCTCACTTTCACATTAACAAGCAACTTCTGTTCCTAGAAATTCCCTAGATTATTCTTAAAATACAGGTAATTTTTAAAAAAGAATGACCAGAAGTGATTTTTTCTAAATATGGAAATTTGTATTTTATGAAGCCAGGGAACTTTGGGAAAGTACTCGTTAAACCAGTTCAGAAAGAAGAACTCATTATTTGTAGCCATAGTTATGCATCTCAAAAACCTAATTGAGAATAAGTTTTTAAATAACAATGAGGATGATTTCATAATCAAGTTTGGTTCAATCATTTTTAGCTACGAATTTTGTAAAAGTAGACTGATTTTTCAGTCTTCAGAGTTATCAAACATACTAATGGAACTGAAGTTCATTTCAGAAGTGATTGTGAAAAGATCAAGAGCATAAATACACTAGTTAGTAAATTGAGAATGAAGAATTCAACCAGCTGCACCAAAGTAAGGACTGTTATCTCTTTCTAATTTATACCTAAAATTAAAAAAAAAAGTATATATACCCATCTAAAAATCAGTATATATCTACATCTCCATGTGTCTACCTGTCTCTACACATATGCCTGTATAAAACCTTTTAAAACTTGTATTAAAATTGAAGTTCTTGAATCACTCTAATTAATCTTGATATATATTCTGGTTTTCTAAGATCCTGAATATCTATCAAATCCAGTTAATTTGAGATATTGATAAAGTGCCAAAATTCCTGAAAATTTTTCTTAATTGCTGTATCCATATTTAAAGAAACCTGTTTCCCTCAATTTTCTGCAAAACAAAGTTGACAGCTTTTCAGGTTTCTGCAAGTGCTTATAAGGATGCTCTTCATCTGTTGCAGAAGAGGGATCCCTAAAACTATAGCTTTAGAAGCAAGGCCAATTTATATCTGTAGAGCTTGTTTAAGCCTGCTTTCTTTTTTTTTTCAATTTACTTGATACAGCTATGCTTCCAAAAATGACAAGAACAAATCCTTATTACGATAAAACTAAGTATGCCCTTGTCATTTTATTAATTAATATTACTTTTAGGATTTCTTTTTTTCTTGTAAAAACGTCAATAAAAATTATCACTGACATTATTTTTTTTCCAAAATGTTTTAGCAGCTTAGTTGTAAAGTAAGTAAAACTTGGTGTCTCACATAATTGCCAAAGGCCAAGATTCAACAAAGCTTGTTCTAGGTTTAAAGTACATATTTAAATCTGTTGACTTTATGGGACTCAGATATCTGCTTAAGGACATGCTTCAGTCAATGCATGGATTCCCACTGGAGTCTCTGGCCTTGCTCTTACAGTTTCAATGATGCCTCTTGGGCACAGTGCCAGTAAACTCAATCTTGAATCCACTCAAGTCAAGAAGAAGCCTTGTTACTGATTTCACTATGTACAGAATGAGGCCATGTGCAGGGAAGTGCAGCTCTCAGGTAGTGCTCGTTACACTGCAACATGCTTCGTACTTTCCTCTTTCTTTTTTTTTTTTCTGTAATCAGAGATGATAATTTACAGAGAGGGCTGTTGTTTTTCTTGCTTTCTTTCCCCACAGTTTGAGAGGAGGGAATGTCATTCTGTTTCTGACTCTTGAGGCTTCATGTGAGTCATATTCTGCTGTACCTGGATATGTCTTCTACTTCTGTTAAACCAGCCCAAGAGGTTTGTGGGAGGTGGGGTCTTTATTTTTTTTCAAAGTGCTTTGAAGTTTAGAATGTATTTTAAATAATTTCAAATAATTTTAAAACTTTATCCCAATGTCAGTGAAACTATCTATAGACATAGTTCGAAATTATAAAAGTAGTTTCTGTGTGTATATAAAAAGCTGTGATCTCTTTCGTTTAAAATACAGAATTCTGTATATTCCTTAACAAAACAGTTGCTTGTCTTGCTTATTGGCAATGTTGTTTTAACTACAAATATACATTTTTTTTTTTATTTTGCAAATAGGTCATGGTATTAGCTTGCAGCATCCAAATCCATTCATTGGTGGGGTCTTTTATGACAGGGATTGAGTTTTAATCTCAGTTTTTATGTTGAGCTTTCATCTCCATATCTCTCTCTTCATTTATGAAGTAACTGTAAGTAAACCTTCTGCGAGGTTTATATGAATTAACTATCTAAAATAGATTTGTCTATCTGTGTTAAATTCAGTTGAATTGATTCCAGCTTTTTTTAAAAGTGCAGGTAATCATGGAAAATGATCATTATTATTTCTGCACATTAACAGTCAAGTTCTTTGTATTTAAAGAGTTTTAAACTTTAAAGACAATACTCCAATTGTGTGCTTGTTTGTGATTTAAAAAGGTTGTTCAGATTTTGTCTATTTTTTTAAAAGCAAGCTAAAAGTAGTAAAATGGCTACTTATATATCAAGCATCAGAAGATACTGGAAAATCAAAGTGCTGATCAAGGTCAAGAATTTTAGGTCAAGGTCAGTAAAATCTGGTACCTTCAAGCAACCAGAACCTTAATTTTCTTAATGATGAAGGGCTGTGAAATGCTGCTTCTACAAGTTGAAAAGAGACATTTAGTTTTTAAGAGAAAAAAAAGTATTCCCTCTCTTTTCTCACTACAACCGCTATTGTAAATGTCACTATGTTCTCATAGTAATATTATGTATGAACCTATATATGAAGTTACTGTTTCTTTGAAAATTTTTATCCCTTTTAAAAGCACAAAGTTTAGCTCTACTGCAAGTAAAAACAACATGGCTTTAATAGCATTTATGAGAGCAGTTAAATAAACAGAGCTGCCTTGATACACTTTGTATAAACTTTTAAGAAATGAAGAAGAAATCTTACTCAAAGGTGAAAATATCTGAGTGGAATAAAAAGTAAAAGTGTGAAAGTATGTGCAAATGGATAGGAGCCCTTAGGTTTATATCTACAGGAAGTGGTCTTTAATATCCAACTCATAAAACTTCATAAGGCACTGCCTAAAGTTGTTATCAAAACTTCAGTGTATTCATGACTCAAAATTTCACCTCACATCTTCACAGCATTGAAAATGCTCCCTGTGAGAGTTCACACAGTGCAAAATCTTTTCCATTCCACACACGTTGGAGGCCATTTGCACTAAGTCTGTATAATACGTGAATAGCTGTTTGTGCTTACTACAAAATGGGCAAATTTTCAGAAAGGTTAAATCTTATCCAGAGATTCTGCAAGCTGTCCTGAAAAACTCTGTAATTGAAAGATACCTTCATTTTCTCAGAGATCTTATAAACAGCTAGGAGACCACACAGTACCAAAGAAATAAAAAAGTAACAGAACAAAAATATAAACACTATAGATGTATCTTTGCTTAATCTTTCTCCAGATTCCCGTCCATCTTTTCTCCTAATTTTTGAATTTTGTTTCATATTTAGAGATATGTACTTATAGGGTATTTTTGGTGAGCTCCTGAGGTAGTGGAGTATAAATCCAACAAGAGTGTTGTATTACTAATACTCATTTCCTTTTATAACAGGTCATCTCATAGATTTGATTGATGCCTTCTAATTATTGCAGTCAAAGTTTTCCATATGCAACATCATAAGCTAGTTTATATGGGATGATCTGACTTTTTGAAGTGTATAATATCTGGGGCTGTGAAGGACCACCAATAATTGGAAGATACTCTGCCAGGGCCTGATTCTAGTTAAAAGGGAGTGGGTGATCATCATGAAAACAGTGCAAACTAAGGGTTTTCGTGATCTTTAGATAGGCGGGGAAAAAAATCTAAAACACAAAAGACAGAGGAATCTCAGAGGAAGCTTCTGGCCACTTGCAGCAGAATGTTAATAGCTTTATGTCACTTTAACTCTGACAGCTCTGAAGTGAAAGGCCACTAATCTCTGTTTGTAATGTTCACAATTGAAGAGAAAAAGTAAGTATTCTTACTTAAGCCATGGATAAGCATTAACAGTCTGGAAATGAAGGGAATGTTCTGTAACTTATTTTAGAGTCAACAAATACCTCCCCCCAAAGCCTTGGAAAATGTATATTTTTCTTTCTTCTGTGATAGCACAGGTGATTTAAATGGAACACTGGTTTCAAGTGCTCAGTTCACAAGTCGCCATCTTTACACAGAGAATGTTAGCCTTCTACAAATTTCTTCTAAAAATTATGATTCATGTTTACTAGAATGTCTTAGGAATCATCTGAGTACAGGCTCACTCGGGGTATCTTTGTTTTTCAAAATTTGTTGCTTTTAAAACCTTGTCTAGGGAACAATTGCATAGAATGTCTTGACTCAAAGTCAGGAAAAAGATTAAAACATTAAAGTAGCCACAAACATTGTGATTGCTCAGAATTTTTTTCATAATTTGGTTTATAAGCATTTGGGATTTTCATTTTTTCATATTTTGTGTATGAAAATTCTAGACATAATAGATGCTCCCTAAGGATTTCCTATTCACACTTCACACAGATCCCTTAAGATTTCTTGTAGAATCTCGGGCTTCTGTACGACACATCTAAGAGCAGTGCATGTGAATAGCCAAACTCTGCTTTTGTCTGAGAATCTAGCAGCAAGTGAATATCCTGTAAAAGGAAGTGCATTGCTATTTCATTCCTTTCAACATTAGATCATCTCTAGGCTCAGAAGCAGTCCCATAGCTGTATTACTGAGCATATATTTAAATCAAAGTGATTTTAGCTAATGATTTTAATAATAGCATTTTTAATTAATCGTCTGAGAATTTAGAAATGTGTTCTATTGTTTTGATCTTATCTTGCTTTATTTTCTTAAGCTTTTGCTCTTCCCACTCGTGCCTAACCAACTACATTCTCATCTGCCTCTGAAGGCTGATTATATTCATATGTATAAATATAACTGCAGCAGGTATATATAGCTGTTTATTGCATAATATCAGATCCTTTGTTCTTTGAATTTATATTTCTATTACTTGATGTTATCAGCTGATAAGTCTCAAAATTATAGCATTACAACAAGTTTGGCATTTCTTTAACTCTAGATTTATATATTATGTCTAAGTGCATACGTTTGAACAGGCAGCAGATTTCACAAACAAATTCAGTAAATTCATTTTTCATGTCAGAAAGTCACATGATAATTTCCTTTTTAGTGATCAAGTAATGATTTTTGAATTCTGATATTTTAAAATTCCAGTTGGATGAAAATTGCAATTCCATTAAAATACATAAAAATAACAATATAACATTTTTGTATGCATAAAACAACATTACATATGTATTATATGCATAACATGCTTGGGTTTGTAAGCATGTTCTTCTGTTTTCATATTAAAAAAATGAACCAGTGTTAATGAAGTTGTACCTATTTTTTTGTAATCAGTGTAATTTCAAGTTCCAGATGTAATAGATCTGATTGTTCCGTAATCATTCCACAGGTTAAAAAAAAAAAAAAAACCTAAACCAAAAACAAAATACCCCACACACAAAAAAGAAAACAAAACAAAACCGTACATAGACAAAAAATCAAATACAAACCAACAAAATATGCTGACCCAGTTTTTCTTGCTTTCTGAGGTTTGGTTTTTTTTTTACTTTCCATGTATTTCTGAATGATTTAGTTGCAAACATTGAATATAGAAAAACATCGATTTCTCTGCAGAAATGACTATCATTTCCAGATTAATCATTTCAACAAAGGTTTTCTCAGGGATTAAGTTAACAACTTTTATGAATTACATGACTTTACTTTCTTTAAAACTATGGCAAAACAGACATTCAATATATTCAATGAATTTTTCCATTAATTGTAATTATCCAAGCCAATTGCAACAAACTTAGAGCTTCATGCAGATTTACGGCAATTTTCATTTTTTTATTCTTTAATTAAATATATTTAGTTAAATGATATTAAATATACTTAGGTTTACTTAAAAATGTCGTTTAAATAAAACATCTATCTAAAATTAAACAGTGTTTTAAAAATTTCTGTGGGTCAGACAAATAAATAGTGAAGAAGTTGTTGTGAAGTGGAATAGCTTCTATTTGGGTGGTATTTTTTGTCTTTCACTGAACATTCCATTACCAAAAGATGACGATAGTGGAACATTTGCTACAAAATGCTAATATATTTATTAAGATGTTCAGTTTATATTTTACAGCTTCCTTTCACATGCTTCTTGTTTGGCAGGACAATTGCTTGCTATACAATAGTAATTATTCTAGACATTAGATGAGCGGAGAGATAGTGGGATATATACTTAGATATAATGCCCACATTTGTATTTTGACAAGAGTTGTATTTTCTACCCGAATTATACTTTTACCTTATAAAATGGTTTTACTTCTCTTCCAAATTATGAATTATTTGAAGTGTGTGTAATCTTCGGTCAGAAAGAATTCATTTAGAAGAGTGTATGAAAAATTGGACATATTTTATAGCAGTATTTTTATAACGACGTGTTAAGGGCCGACAAATCATATACACTTAAATTCTTATATCCAAAATCTATATACTGTAACTGCTCTGTAAGTTTTCATGTGTACTAATACGTTAAATAGCAACTGTATTCTCTGAGCTTGATTTTATGACAATTATCCATGTAAAGGGTTAAATTTCAGAAGTAAGCTCAATTCTTTTATTTGTTCAGATTTCACTTATTGTTCTTTTTTTCCTTTCAGTCCTCCTTTGCTTCATTAGATGCAGTAATATCTCCCTTGCCTGTGACAATTTCCATTAATATCTCAAAGGCAGCTATTAAGTATCATTACAAGAGAAGATTATAGAAGGATACCACATACAATAACACTGATGATAAAGACAATAGTCACATTTTCATTTGTTTCTTTGTTCTAAAAATGTAAATCAAATTCCATGCACTTTCAAGCATTCTTTGCTCTGCTTATGCTTTCAAAGTGCTCTAAAAAGAAAAACCTTCACAGCCAAATAAATTAATGTTAGGATTACCTCAACAAAGAAAATACTGCTCCTGTCAGAGATTTTTTCTGCCCTGTGGCCCCCCAGAAGAATAACTGTCAGGAGAAAAAAAGAAACTATTTCAGATATATATATATATATTTTTTTTTTTTTTTAAGGGGGGAATTTGGTTAAAGATGTATTTTAAAAAAGCGCTTTAAAAGTGAAGAACTCGTAAAGTGTTCTGCATTAAAAGCCAGTCTGTGACACCATCTAAATGTTTGGTCAATCAGCGTTTAGAAAATTATCTAAACATATCTATGGCAATCTAATTATAGCTAAAGGTCATTCTAATTCTGAACACTGTGAAGGAAAACTGAAATCACAAACCTCCTGTACTGGAAATTTTGAAATACTTACAGTATGTATCCTCTGAACCAGGATGAGTTGTATGTCTTGAGAGAAGCTAACAGGTTTTATTCTTTTCCTGAGGTGGAGAATTGAAAAAATGGGGAAAAATTAATTGGATATGGAAGTGGGCTTGTTCCAACTAGGTTTGGATGCACTATAATCGAGTGTAAGTCCTTTGGAGGCAACTGGAAGAGATAGTCAACTCAAGAGCAACTTAAGTCACCCAAAATAGAGGAGCATCAGGCCTGTCAGAGTCTCAGTGCCTGAGAAGGTTAGAGAACAGATTATCTTGAGTGCGATCACGTGGCACACACAGACAACAAGGAGATCAGACCCAGACACCACGAGAATGGGAAAGGCAGATCCTGCCTTTGTAGCCTGGTCTCCTTCTATGACCAAGTGACCCACCTAGTGGATGAGTAAAAGGCTGTGAATGTTGTGTACAAGCACTTTAGCAGAGCCTTTGACACTGTTTCCCACAGCTTTCTCCTGGGTTAAAAACTGGCTGGATGGCGGGGCCCAGAGAGTGGTGGTGAGTGGGGTTACATCCAGACAGTCAAAAGTTTGGTTCCCCAAGGCTCAGTATTAGGCCCAATTCTGTTTGCAGGAGTGTTGATCTGCTGGAGGGCAAGAAGGCTCTTCAGAAGGATCTGGACAGGCTGGATCGATGGGCTGAGGCCAGTGGTGTGGGGTTCAACAAGGCCCAGTGCTGGGTCCTGCCCTTGGGTCACAACAACCCCAGGCAGCGCCACAGGCTGGGACAGAGTGGCTGGAAAGGACCTGGGGGTGCTGGTGACAGCAGCTGAACATGAGCCAGGGTGTGCCCAGGTGGCCAAGAAGGCCAATGGCATCCTGGCCTGGATCAGCAATGGTGTGGCCAGCAGGACCAGGGCAGGGATTGTCCCCCTGTACTGGGCACTGGTGAGGCCACACCTCGAGTGCTGTGTCCAGTTCTGGGCCCCTCACTCCCAGAAAGACATTGAGCTGCTGGAGCGAATCCAGAGAAGAGCAAGGAGGTGATAAAGGGTCTAGAGAGCAAGTCCTGTGAGACGCAGCTGAGGGATCTGGGGATGTTTAATCTGGAAAAAGGAGGCTCAGGGGAGACCTTATCACTCTCTACCAGTGCCTGAAAGGAGGTTGTGGCCGTGGTTGGTCTCTTCTCCCAGGCAGCCAGTGACAGGATGAAGCTGGGCTCAAGCTGTGCCAAGGGAGGTTCAGGTTGGACACCATGAAGAGTTTCTTCACAGAAAGGGTTGCCAGGCATTGGAACAACTTCTCAGGGTGGAGTCAGCATCCCTGGAAATATTCAAGAAATTACTCAATATGCCACATAGTGCTATGGTTTGGTTGAAATGGTGATGTTTGGTCAAAGTTTGGACTCAACGTTTGAAGTTTTTTCTGACCTAAATGATTCTATGAATCTATGATTCTATAAAATCAAAATTGCCTCATCTGACTTTCTCTACCAATCATACTGGGAGATAGCATGTGCCATCAGAAGAAATATAAGGTCCAAAGGTTAATGTGTTCATGAACAATTTCAAGATCTCTGTGTGTAGACATAGAATATAACAGATATACAGTTAGAAAATGTATATGCAGATATCTGTTTTCTAGTTGAAAAATAAAACCTCTGATATATAATCTTTTCTGTCAACAGAAAATACGTTCTCTCCACAATGGAAAATCTCCACAAAGAAATAGTATTTTTGGTAAAGCTGCAAAAAAGATGGTTTTTATATGGGAGGTGGAACAAGGGACTTTGAAACCTTTCAGTCTGCCAAAGTAGTAATATTCATTTTTCATAATTCAACTAATCTGATCTCTTTTGATATCAGGGAAATTAGAGCTAGACTATTTCCTCAAGTTTGACTTTTGGATAGACTGTCTCTCCCAAGAGAAATTTTTTCTATTTCTTCCAGTCATTGTGATTCGGTGTGGGAGTACCTTATCCATTATACCACAGAGAGAACAGACTGACGCAAGAATCTGCCTCTCAGAAGGAAGTGGTTACATAATGGATTAAAATAATGTTTCTGAATTTACTTACACATTTTTGTGTAAAAACCTCATGTGCTTGATCACTCCGATCAAGCTGAAGAATGGAAAATGAATAAATGAGTGACAACATTAGGTTTCAAAAGTCTTGGTTGAGCAGCAAAATAAGTCGCCTGCTTTTCTGAAGTGCTGAACATCCAAGAGCTATGACTGAACTAGTGGTTTTGTGCTTCAAGTAACATCTGTCCACATGTGACTCCCTCAAGAGTGTACGTCTGGCTGGTGTTCCTTGCTGCTCCAGGCGAAGCCGAGCTGACTGTTGTTCTCTTTGTTGCTGAAGCTCAGAAAGAATAAAATTGCACTTTCTACCAGAATAAGATCTTTTGTATTCTCCCTCCAGAGCAGGAGCCATATCCACACCCAACAGCAAGTGGCTATGAATTTGTTACTTAATATAAAAACACAACAGGAGCGATCATATTTGCTAGAATAAGAACACACTGGCAAAATCATTACAAGCCAGGTGCTTTCAGTCCCTCCTCAATGATGACTAGTCAGGTGGAACTTAATTTCTGCTCTTTTCAGTAGTCGTCAGTCCAATATCTCTTGGACAGCCCCATAATTATTTCAGAGCCAGAACAATTCTCAACCAGATACACATGAAACCAGTCTCAGTGCTCTGATAATAAATAGTTACCACTTTTGAAGTAGGTTCAGCCATTCATTAGTAGTTCTGAAATTGCAAGACTACAATGTCAAAGGTGCCATTTCTACCTTTGGGGTCCTCAAATAGTCTTGTGTAGAATTACACCACCCACACTGTCAGTATTATGGATAAGATGCTTTCACTTAAGAGTACAAAGGTGAGTACTTAGTGAACAATGGATTATTGCTTCTTTTCACTATCTATGTAGTTACAAGAGGAACACCACTTCATATAAATTTTCAATTTCAAACTGGAATTTAATAGACCGAGGCCTGCAGTCAGTAATCAAGAATCATTTAAGTAGCTGGATAAGGCTAACCATTTTTGTTTCTTCTCCAGCTGTCTCAGCTACTTCTTTTCACTTTAAAAAAAACCCAACCCTCAGGAGAATTCAACATTCTGTTTTAATTACAGAACCTAGTTTGTATCAATTAGTATTTTGAATTGCAAGGCATCACTAAACATTTAGTGATCTCTCTCTGGGAGGGAGAGAAAGACAGGAAGGCCTTTTTTTATTGTCATATGCATCAGGTCTGCAGGGAATAGTCCCCAGCTATTTTACTCAAGAAAGCAAGGCATGGGATAAACAATAAAATGTCTGGCTTTTGTCCGGGCTTTTTGCCGTAGAAAATCACCATGTAGTTGAGACACTGTGTTAGTTCCAGCCCATTCTGGAGAAAGGCAGGTTGAGGATTTAGCTAGCGGATTTGAAAAAACACATTTAAAAACCATTTTCCTGCTTTGTGGCCCTCATCTCGCAACAGGCAACCGGAGTAAAGGCAGCAGAGCTCCTAGAGCATCAGTGCAGGAGGGAGAGGGCAGGGGAGGGTAGCAGCCAGAGCTATGGCCCACAGGAAGCTTGGCATTAGGGAACAGTGTGCCTGAGACCACCAAGGAGCTGCAGCCCTTCTTACATATCCCCTGCCCTGCTTGATGCAGCACAGCACTCTTTTAATCAACTTTTTCAGGAAAATAGGGACCCTGCAGCACTGGAGGACTGACATTCAGCACACTACTTAAGTGATGTATAAGTGGAAAGTAGAACCCTAAATTTGGGTAAATTATGAATTTATCTTTACAGATACACATATTTTTTGCAGGGCTTAAGGTATGCCACAGAATTGATCAAATCCAACCAAAAACATGATGTTCAGATCTTTTGCTAAATTCACTCATTATAACGGCTTCGGTTTAGTATGCTGTAGTTAACTTCCAGCTTAACTTGCAGCTTTGTTTTCAACTAAGAGCAGTGATAATGCGATTGTGAGATCCTCAACTGCTTCAGTAGGTGCACACTTGTACCTCTCTGCAGGGTTATGTGCTGGGTTACTAACCTTGGCTAATGGCCAAACACCCCTCCAAGTACTCTCTCACTGCCCCTCCTTCTCAGTAGGTCAGGGAAGAAAATGAGATAAAAAGATCATGGTTGAGATAAAATCAGGGAGATCAGCTGCCATCTTTGGCAAAACACACTCAACTGGGACAGAGTTAATTTAATTTTTTACCAATTAAAATAGATCTGGATGGTGAGCAATTAAGGCACAAATTAAAAAACACCTTCCTTCTACTTCCACTCCTCTTCACAGGCTCAACTTCATTCCTTCATTCTCAACTCTTCTGCCTCCCCTCAATGAAGGGTGCAGAGCAATAAGGAATGGAGCCTGTGGCGAGTTTATAATAGCTCCTCTCTGCTGCTGCTTTCTCCTCACTCTTTTCCCCTGCCCCATTGTGGTAACTCCATGAGCTGCAGGGTGACTGCAGCAGTGTCTCTCCCTGCATCAGTGACTTTGCTGTTCTCAGGGTTGTTTCTCATCTATTTTTTTCTCCTCATTTCTCTTTCTCTCTGCCATTTTTACCCTTTCTTAACTGTATTTTCCCAGAGGCACCACATACATGACTGTGGAGCTCAGCTGTGTCCAGTGGTGGGGTGCTTTGGAGCCAGCTGAATCCCCCTGTGTCAGCATGGGATAGCCCCAACCTCTTCCCTCAGAGGCCAGTCCTGTAGCTCCTCGCTGTCAACACCTGGCCAGAGCCATACCCTGCTATCGCCTACTTCCCAAGACACTGCTATCACCAGCAGGCAGCACTATATGCAGGGGATGGACCTCTCTGCTTTACTTGGTATGTTACACTGCCTCTCTGTTTAAACTGATCATTATGTCAGGAAAGACAAATGGAAGGAATAAAATAATGGAAACTGTGCAAGGAAGCAAAGCAACAGACTGGATGATCCAAGAATATTGTTATTTTCCTTATTCTACCACAATTCTCTTCTCAGTTTTACAAGAGGATGGATCTTTTGATCCTCACCATTGTCTTGACCATCTCTTTGGTTTAACTCTGTCAGTGACTGAACTGTACACCACTAAAACTAATTTTATTTTGAGTTTGTTACACTACATCACAGTTTAGCAGTCTTGCACCCATCATCTGCTAATAGATGAAAGAACATGTAACAGTTCCTCAGCCTTCTGAGCATCCTCAAGGAAACAAACAACAAACATCACACTAATGTATCAAATAGATATATTTCAAATTCACTGCCTTCTTATTTTGGCAGAAAACACATGCACACATATGAACACACCTTCTTTTAGATACACTCAACAATTTTTCAAATACTTATATCACTTATTGTCTTTCATGCACTTCAGTACCTTACACACATCATATATACAGTGTCTTTGCTCAGAAAACAAACACCCTGGTGTCTCACAGTAATTTGACACTGAATATATTTCTAGTAAATGATTCGGGATTTCATGTAGATAAATATAACTTTAGCAGTTTCTCTTGATTGCTCAGCACTTTTGTAACTCAGATGTTTGGACGTGCTGAAGCAAAACTTTGTGTATTTCGGAAGCCTCAGGCACCTGCAGAGCTTGTCAATCCCTGTGGATTTTAGCAGAGATTGTTAATGATTCAGCACTGGAACTGAATGTCTGCATTGCTTTTAAAGCTGAAGTATCAACAATCTTTTCTTTGAAATCTGATTTTGAATTCAGTCATACACTTAAAAGAAATTTATTCTGTTTGTCCTCTAACATAGACTATTGTGATTAAGAACAGAAAGGGGAAAACACCTGTTTCTTTTCGAGGGCAGCATTGTAGAAGATTAAAATCCAATCAGACTGAGAAGGTCAAGCAGAGAGAAAATAATGAGAATTGCTTTTTATCTGAGGCTAAAATAAGCTAAGGAATTTGATTTGGTGCTATCAACCTCTATATAACACAGGCAGAATCATCAGTACTTTGAAATTAAGTCTGTCAAGAACTAAATTTTATGATCTAACTGACACATGTGTTTGCTACATCATCTGTAACACATACCTCGAAATTATGTGCCCAAATTGTACAATATCAACTCTATAGTTTAAAAAATAGCTGTATTAAGTCAAACGTTTGTTTTTAGATGCATTAACTTGGACCAAGAATAAACACCCTGCACTCATCAAAATTATTCAGATCTACGTTAATTTAAAGTGGAAGAAACTGTGGCTAACAATTTAATGTTCAGAGCTTGTTTACAGGGTTCTGCCTCCTATTACAGGGCACAAAATGTAAATCCAGAGCATTTCATAGAATACAATCCACTTTTGCTTGCAGGTAAAGTATAATTCTTGTAGTTGCAAAGGTGAGGAAATGGTCAGTTCAAACATCATAGATTTTAATTCAAACAGCTGAAATATATTTAGAAGTTTAAATTAAATCCTCCTATTACTATGAAAACCCCTGATTTTTTTTCACTAGCTTGTAGCTAATACTTCAGGGAATACTGAGAAATAAAAGAAAGCAGGCATTTTCCCGAGCATAAGTATAGACTGCAGACTATCTCTGAAATATTAACTTATGATTGTGTTTTATTAGAGGCATTGCCCAGGAAGCTTTTTGTTTATTCTCATCAGCCTGCTGTCTTCTGTTATTATAATTTACAAGTGCATAGGCAATCTAATAAATCCTTGTTTGAAACACTTCAGAATCTATTGGCAGTTTTCAGCAGTAGCATTGTGTGGTTTTGCTCTTGCATAATTGCCTTTAGCAAGTACTAGGGAAGAAAGATTTTCAAATTCACATGAAAGGACAAACTGATTAGAGTATGCTATTTATGCTGATAGCATTAAATTTCACTGTTTTCCTTCAAATTCTCGGTAGAGATGGTCCTTTTTATCAAGACCCTTTCCTCATGTCTTAACTCTCTCAGGTAACACAAATTTCAGAAAGGTAACACAAGTATGTTTAGAATCATATTTTGCCGCCATAGTTTTGGAGTGCACTGAAATAACTTTGCAGGAGTAAATTTAGCACCATCAGTAAGGAAAAAATAATATGTGTCTGACGGAAAAGAGCAGAAACAGAATGGACTGAAAAAAAGTGACTCAAGATAGAGGCTCTATACTGATTTAATTATAATTGTCATGCTTGGACACTTTATTTTCCCTGATATTACCTTTTATTTAGAATGATACACAGTGAGATGATTAAAATACTAATTTGTGTGAGTCTTAATGCAAATAAATAAAACTAAGAATCTTTTCTTTGAAAAGTTAAGGAGTTTGTTCAATGCCATGTAGCCACCCAAAATTTGACTCCAGAAATATATAGCAAAAATCTAATTTTAGTATGTAAATTTTAACTATGTATAGCATAACCATGATATTCCACCAAAGCCAAAGTAACATAACCTTCACAGACCAGGACCCACAGGAAACTAAGTGAGGTTTTTTTCAACCTTTTAACCTAAGTTCTGTCATCGGGCTTTATACACAAGGATGGAATGGCATACCAGCTTAGTACAGTGTCTTGTCTGCAAGATAAAGAGCCAATGATGAGGAGAGAATATGAAACACAAAACATGTGAAAAACTCAAGTGAAACTAGGAGCAAGTCCAAACCAAGTCCAATCCAAACCAAGTCCAACAGCTTTTTGCTGTAACAAGGAATAAATTGCAAATAATCCAGTAATGCAACAATTTTAAAAAAGATAGTGCTTTTCTAAATTGAGAGTTTTAAAAAACAGTAAGACATAAATCCATGCACCAACTATATAATTTGCATGTAAAGCAAAGCTTTTCCTAATCTCATTAATGTCAATTCCAGAGCTGTGTGTCTCCCTCCCAAACAGTAACTAAAACGAATAGCTATTTTGTCTGGAGCTTCTCCAGCTTCTAACTGTCTCATCTAAATAATAACTATATTCCTATTTCTGTGACTTTGTTTAAGAAGTGGGCAATTTTTTCAGAATAGGAAATCTGCCTGTTACTCTTTACTTCTTTAGTGTTTATTTCTGCTGCAGCAAATGTCTTTTCAAACATTTAGGGTTCTTGTTTTCTTGTTTGTTTCCCTGATTCACACAGAGAAAGGCAGCAATGAGAAGTAAATCAAACAGACAAGAAGCTCTGTACTTACCAGAGTTTTGTTTTATACTGACACATTTATCACTTTAGGATAAGCAGTGCTCTGCACACGTCCTCAGCTAGTGAAGGCCAGAACAAAAAGCTGAGAATTAAAGATTTCCTCATATGTCTTTTCTGCTGGCTCCGGGGCTGATCTCTCCTTGGTGGTCCCACAGAGCATCCCAAGGGCATTGCACAGTCCCCAGATCAGGCCCCAGAAATCCCTCCTGATCTCTGTTCTTCTTGCTTGTGACATTACTGATTTTTTTTGCTGTTCCCTCTCCTGGTTTTTTCATAGAAGTTACTGTTCAGGAAAGATGCTTCATTTGCTCTGATTCAGTATAAATGGGTCAGTCAAAAAGTCGTCACGGCAGTTAAGAGAGACCAGGGACTTGTGGACCTGGGAAGGATTTGAGAGGACAAATTGTTGCATTTTATGAAAGCTGAAAGGTGAGAGTTTGAAATTTAGAAGATTGAGCTTGGCTAGAGTGAGTGACTATGTGCACCTGTGGGAAGAGGGACCTAAATTATGAAGAAAAATTCTCAAAAAGAAGATTGAGAATTGTTATGTAACATTGATAAGATCCTTAATGTTCTCTGGTCTGCACTGGTTGTAGGACGAGCTGTAGTCTCCAGCACCTGTTCTTATAATATTTTTCTGTATTCTGCTGGCTTCCCTGTCTAGCTATTCAATACACAGTTGTGTATTGAATATAGCTATTTTGAATATAGTTAATAGCTAATTGAATATAGTTATTAGGTATATAGATATTCATTTGTATAGCCATTTAAAATATTTCTTAACAAATCGCTCCTTGCTTTTCAAAACATATGAAGGAAAAATCAAATAGGTAGTTTATTTTCCTCATGTCCTTTACCACACACTTATAATACGTTGGCATTTTCTGAGAAACCACAATTCTCTTTTCCTGGATCTGAAGATGAGCCCTTGTTTCCATCTTCGTGTGCACAGAGTGACCATAGACAGCATGCTCAAGGCCAAGAAAAAAATAGTAATAAAAGCCATAAAATCATAGAATCATTGAACGTTAAAGGTTTGAAGGGACCTTAAGCATTATTTAGTTCCACTTCCTCCCACCATGGGCAGGGACACCTTCCACTAAACCACATTACTCAAGGCCTTATCCACCCTGGCCTTAAACACTGCTAGAGTAGGCACATCCTCAACTTCCTTGGGCCACTTCTTCCAGTGCCTAGCCACCCTCTCAGTAAAGAACTTCTTCCTAATACTATGCCTAAATTTCCCCTCTTTCAGGTTATATGCATTACTTCTTGTCCTGTCACCACAGTTCCTGATGAAGAGTCCCTCTCCAGCTTTCCTATAGGCCTCTTCTGATATTGGAAGAAGTCTGGAAGACTAGGAAGTCTCCACCTTCTGAAAGCTTCTTTTTTTGTTCTGAGTTTGCTCAGCAGCCCCTTATCCATCCATGGGGGTGTCCTGACATTTTTGCCTGATTTCCTTCTTTTTGCCCTGCATTGTTCCTGAGCTTGGAGGAGGAGATCCTTGAATACCAGCCAGCATTCTTGGGCCCCTCTGCCCTCCAGGGCTTTTCCCATGAGACTTCACCAAGTAGGTCCTTGAAGAAGCCAAAGTTTGTTCTGAAGTCCAGGACAGTGAGCTTGCTGCATCACCGCATCACTGGCATGAGGATCTCAAGCTCTACCATCTGGTGGTCACTGCAGTAAAGGCTGCATTAGAGCATCACCTTTCCCACCAGCTTCTCCCTATAGGTGAGCACAAGGTCGAGCAAGACGCCTCTCCTTGTTGGTTGATCAACCGCTTGTATAAGGAAGATGTCATTGACATATTCAAGGAAACTTTGGAGTTGCTTGTGCAATCTCTGCTTTCAATAGCTTGTTAGATATTTATCCTCAAAAAAACTGTGATTTTTCAGTTTTGTCTTCATTACAAAATTCCAGTGTACTGCAAGATCTTACACAAGGCTTGCTTCACAGGAGAATTTTTCATACCTATAGTGAACATGACAAAACAGGACTGAAGCAAAGATTCTTATTCCTCCTCATATTAACTATTTTAAAGAATTTCGGTCTTGGATTATTAATATGTGGCATCTTTCTCTCAATGTAATATTAAGTTCTACCTCAATGGAGATGAGTCTGCTGAATGTCAGGACTGTCAGAGTTAGGATCAAGCTAGTTGTTTGGATGCTGGAGCATTTTCTGAGCCTAGTCCCCACATTGCCTTTCCTATTGCTTTTGTGAAAGTGGACTGTAGTAACATAGCAAATTATATTTTTTCTATTCTCATATGAGTGATTTCAAAATTATTATTATCTTCTTTCTGGATTATTCAGTACAAAAAAGAGCTTTTTAAGTGGAAAGCAATTTCAAATCTTTTAAATTTTTGTTGCAAAAGGTGTAAGTGCAGTAATGAACATCATCTTTTGAAAAGCATGAATTTTGAAGAATCAGGACATAAAGACCAAAATACCATGTCTGGCGACTTTCCTTTAAAAATCATCAGAAAGCCCATTTATTTTCTTATTGAATGGAGCTTAGCAATTGTTCAGACAAACTGCAAAGGAATTAAAATTTGTTTTAACATATGTTATGTTGGAAACAAGCGTAGTCACATACTAATACCTACATTGAGTTAACGTAAAATTATAGTTGATTTAAGGTTTTTGATGTCTCACTAAGATTGTACATTTAAAAGTATATTGGCAAGGTAGAACAGAGGTTGAGAACTGCTAATTGCAAGAAATAATATTTTATTCCTGCATGCACATGTATGATGATTGTTAAAAGAGATCTCACATATTCCTTGGTTTCCTAAGACATTGTTTTAGCCTGAGTTAAATGCAGTATCTAATTGCCAATTGCAATGCATTATGTTTATATAATATGATACTTATTTTTTCCACTTGAGTAGATAAAGTGGGTATCTATTTATATTATCATGATGTTTGAGTCAGTAGAGGCTGATTAGTTACATTGAATGCCGGCAAAAGCAAATGCAGTCTCCTGAACAAAAATTGGCAGCTTTCATGGCATGTGAATGCAAATAGAAAGAAGAGAAATGCGTTACTCTACATAAAGTCCTGATGTTCTTCTTATGTGGCCTACACACACCAATAAAACTGCAAAATGTGAAATTCTTCCTAATTTTTCTTTTTTTTCTTTTCCCGGAGAACTAATGCTCTTGGCATTGCTTAACAATAAATAGAGAGACAGATCCCTTAGCTGTACAGCGTATGTTATTTCCTTTTAGCAATGTGCAGATAAAGTGTTGCTGTGTTTGATAGAGTTCATTTGGGTGAAGAGGTTCTGCTTTGGATGAGCTGTGTTTTCCACTAATGAGTATTTTCAATATATATCTTCTTATGAAGAATTGATAACCTTGTAATATCTGTTTTGACAGTATTTTTCTAGAAATATTGTGTTAAATATTTTTAGACATGAGGGATCATGGACATATGGATATAGTGGTGTGCGCCTTCTCTAATTATATGCATTATACAATTTGCCATTGTTGGAGACTGTTGTACCGTTCTTCATTCATTTAATAATGCTTTTACAAATTGGCAGATAGCATTTGGGCTAAAATACACACAGAGTTTTTGCAGGAATAAAACATGCTCTGCCTTTTCTCTAGTGTAGAGCAATTTGTCAAGTAATTAGCCAACCTAATTAAATTTTTGTAGCACTAATCAAACGGATATGCTAAAATTTTCTTTGCACAGCCAGTTTGCTGTCTGCTTGCATTTAACTTGATGGTTTGAAAGAGGCCCTACTATGTCTGCCACTCCACTTAATCACCTCATTTGCATTTTATATTGGTAAATCAAATAAAGCACCAGTAGCTTTTAGTATGATTGACTATGGTCAGGGCTGTTCAGACGGGACTTTTTCACAGAAAATTAGGCACATTTTAATATGAGTGAGTCTGTGCTTTCAACATTCAACAAACTACATTCACTCAGCTAATTAAAAGTGCTTGTTGCTTTTTGCCGATGTATGATAGATTTACCCAGCTGGTGTGTCCATTTTCTTTTGCATAATTTCTTGATGGAAGTTTTTATCTTTTATACATAATAAGATTGTCTAAACAACACTTCAAACCAATTTGCAAGAACTATATAAATAATATTTTGCAGAAGCTATTTACTTGGAAAGAAATACACTTGCTGTTCAGCAAACTGATTCAGTTATATATCGTTTCTTTTATATCCTTCTAGAACATAAAGCCTTGCACTATGAAATTTCCAGATTCTGTCTTCACTGAGCCACAACATACCACTTTCCTAAAATTATGGGAAAAGTTGCTGAGGAGTATCCCTAACAGTTGGTCAGAGCAGGGTTCGATACTCCTTTAGATTAGGTCAAAATTCAGACCCAAAACTCTACAGATGAAATTTTTTTAAAAGTTAGAAAAAAGTTATTTATACGCATAATTGAGACTTCATTGTTTATTATTTTGAAAGATTCTTTACCAAAATAAAGCATTTCCCAGAATGGGAATCGAATTTTTTCTTTTTCTCAAGGGTCGGTAAGGACACAAGTATAAAAATGCATTGCCTGATCACTTGAAGTTCATGTATGTGCTAACAATAGATGGAAAATGAGCTTCACCAACATATTTCCAAAATAAATCCATTTTTTGTTAATTTTTAGGAATCAACTAAACAGGTCTAAACTGGTAGTAGGGTAAAAATACAACAAAATTTAAGACTGGATGATAAACAGCCTCTTTTTTCCTGAAATTGTGTTCACACTGTGTCATTTAGTACCTATCATATATATATATCTTCATACACACACATAGTCATGCATATTTTCTTTTCTAGAAGCACTGATACCACAAAATAGCCACCATTCCTAACAGAGACCCAACATGAGACATTTTAAGTTACAAGAAGATATTTTCAGACACAGGTGATAAATAATATGAACTTTTTCGTACCTGTGCCCTCCAACAGTTATCTGGTCCAAAGAGTTGTCTGCGTTCAAGAGGCTCGTGTTGCCTCCTTGATGGGGTGGTGCTGAGCCCCTGGCCAGCCCTTTGGTGGATGGTGGAATGATGAACATTGCATCTTCCCTTAAAAATTTGCTGGACACGAGCAGCTGCTCATGACAATCTTCCATATAGTGGAAGGTAAGGAAGGGAAGAGATTCAGCCATGGAAACCCTACTAAAATTGTCAGAGAGGAGCTAATTTAACAAAAAAATTCAAAACAACTTTTTACATGGATCTAAAGCCGAATTTTCCAATGCAAACTGCAGTACTTTTCTCTGAGGTGCCTTCAGGGCACTCAATTATTCTCTTTTGTCAATAAAGCCATGTCAGAAGTAATTTAAGAGGGGGAAAGAGGGCAATCTTAAACTGTCACATGTATTTGTTAAGGAAGTATATGTCTAAACCTTTAGTCACATGATTAGTCTCACTGATTGAAAATAAAGGCTCATATAATGTGGGATGAATTTCTTGCATCAGGTTGTTTTGAATGGGGGTGGGAAGGGAATGAAAGAAAGTGTCAAAATACATGATATAAAATAAAAGATAGAAATAGCAAAGAATTACGTAAATGTAGGAAAACCATTGTTTGCAGATGTTCAAATAAAGGCAACAGAACGTTTTACCTAAGTGCAGTGCTTAGATACCCACCTTATCATTCTAAGAGTCAGACTTAAACATGAAGTTTGCATCTATCTCCATTACTGGTTGCACACTGTAGCTCAGTAAATTTCTTTGGAGGGTTTCTCTTCTTAAATATGCTTCTTAAAATCTCAAAATGCTAGAAATTAAGGACAAAGTTACATGCCTTTCCCTGATGAAGGAAAGTGTCCTTGAACACGGAAGCCATGGTTTAGCTATGAAAAATATTGGAGGGGGAAAAAAGGCTCAGCAGTGACCATACAGACACCAGAAGAGAAGCTTGAGCTGAGCCCTTGACCCACAATGTATAAATGTAACAGATGTCTAAGCACCGTAATGCAGCTTTAATTAAACATAGGCCAAAACCTCCTCACTCTAAGCTCATGGGGATTATCATGATAAGAACTTGCCCTTGTTCTGGCCAAATTCACTCTGATCCAGAAGAAAGGCAGTAATGCTTTGTGTGTTTTGATATCAGGCTGGAATAAAACAAGGTATATTACATCCTCAGGTACAGATCATTTACCTGGGAACACCAGGTGAACTCCTTTTCCTATGCCTTACCACACCTTAGCTGATTTAGTACACAAACCTCTATGGTAAACCTATCTGACATCTCTTGTTTCTAATAAAGTATTGTGGTGCAATACACCACCTTGAATCTGGTTTATATTTTATATACTCATTTAAATGTGTAAACAATCTCATTTGAAAAATCATCAAAGACACACAGTCATCTTTCTCTGTACTTAGAGAAGAATGCAAATAAACAGAATCAGGTTATTAAATTTTCTTGATTTGATATTCTAACTGTCTGGTCTTTTAATTGTATTTTAATGAATTTAAATTCAACTAAATGTCATGTTCAGACTGTGAATACTTTAATCACACTAAAAATTCATTCTGAATATCTTCTGCTACTGAATAGCACGTTGATGTAAATTTCATGTTAAATGGAACATATTATTGTCAATTGAAGACCATGGGTTATCTCTTAATTAAAGAAAATACAAACCAAAAAACCCAACCTATATATTCCTTCCCACTTTCAGATTCAAAAGCACCAAATGCAGCATTCACTTTATGTCTAAAAATAGTAGTGCTCAATAAACCACAAAGGACTTGTGATATCATAAATGCTATTTTTTTTAATCTTAAGAAAAAAAATTGCCGTTTCTTATTCTACCAGATAATTTATATAATTTATATAATTTATATATCCCCAGTTTGTGAATCTTATCCATACTAGTCTGAAAGCCTAGCTAAAAGCTGTTTTTATTTTGTGTCAATTTTTTTGAGTTTAAAACCTGAATTAGAAGTCTTTATTCATAAAAATTGCTAGTCTTTAAAGCCTGATTCTTGGGCCTCAAATTTACTATAAACATATAAATGAGCTACAAATACATTCTGCATAATAATATGACATTTATTGCAACTCCCTGCTACTAAACTCATAAATACATGTTAGAGTTAAGAAGACAGATTTCCATGTCTTAGTATAATTTGAAAAAATAAGGATCTCTATGAATTTTGTCTCACATTTTGTTTCTTTTATACTACACAGAACAGTCTAAGTGCCGGTATTAATTTTCAATCATTCAGTTTATTCATTTATTATAAATTGTGAACTCTTCAGGAACTTTGAAGGGTCCAGCCTTGTTGACTTCAGCTAAAGCTTTTCCTGCATTGGATTAGAAGATCGTGCTTTCAGTGAGAGTCAGCTGATAATAGGAAGTTTGCTTTCTGCTCCCTTCTGTCCCAACAAAACCAACCCTTAATCCAGTTTTCAGTACTGATTTCTATCCTTCCTAACAGCTGACGATATATTTGTTTGTTTTGGAGAGTCTTTGGAGTTTATGTGTGAGGGGAGGGAGTTAAAATTTAATTTTCTCTGCCTCTTACCCTATAATCTGTTTCTGACATATGTCTGTGTGGAGCTTGAGCTGAGCTCTCTTCTAGATGTTTAGTGAATTATTATCCCATGATTACCAGTGAGCACAAAGTTTGTATTAGTAAAATATTATAGGTCACGGTCCTGAAAAGGCTGAATGGCTTTACCTAAGTGGTATAGCAAGCATATATATCGATATCTATGTTATCTCCCAGACCTGAATGTGCACCACAACTGTAGTAAAAGACAAACCAGCTGCTAAATAACACACTTGAATGTGCCCGTATTATTTAATGTCTGCAAGAGCTTTCAGAAATGTAACCTGTCTTGTTCATTTAAAAAATGCACAGTTATTAACAGTAGATATATTCCTTATCGGAATGAAATTCAGTATCCTTGTAGAAATAATATATTAGAGAATTTTGCTCCTAATCTTATGTCTGCCATTCAGAAAAAAAATGCCTTCTTACTGATACTCAGAACAATAATAGATTTTATTTTTTTTACTACAGATTTTATGCTGCAATCCAAACTCAAGTTTGCATTTCCAGTCAAATATGAAGGGCATAATTGCTCTGAGAGTTATATGCAACTAAATCAAAGGTATAAGCCAATTCACCTTCACAGAAGTGAATTTCCAAAAATGTCTGCCTTAGAGGAGCAACTTGCATTGCATCTTGAGCTATGCTTACCTCTTGATGAGAACAAAAATAAGAGGAATTTATGCAAAACACAGACTGACTCTATATGCCAAATGGCACAGTTTAAAATGTATGTGTGCTACAGGCACACTGCAGCAGACTCTAAGCTGCATCAGCTGATCATGCATAAACAGGAACCACAGTAAGCAGCTGCTGTCAGACCTAAACAATAGCATTTTGAGCAGTTTATTTAACCGAACTAATTCTACAGAGACAACAGGTTTCTTCCTATTGTTACAGACTAGCAGCGAAGCAGAACGTCAAGCATGTCTCTCGCTAAAGGGCTTGTTTGGTCTCTTTGTGTGGTATTTATAGCATGGTCTGGTTAGTGTCAGTCTTCACGTTATTGGTATTCTCTTAAATCCTGAAATTTTACCCAGACTATTACTAATAAACCCAAATCTTCTCAGAGAACCCATGTATATTTACCAGCAAGTCCTGTGAAAACTTCTAAACCCCCTTTAACTGTGTAATTGTATTTCATTCCAATTCCTTTTGCATACTACAGTCCTTTTATTTTTTATTCTTGATTTGCCTTCCACAGGGGGACTTAACCTTTTATATACACATTTTTTAACATATTTTTGTTCCATAATTTTATTACTTATGACAACCTTTGATATGTACAGAAAAACATAGGTTCTTTGCATCAGCTATGAAGAAAAATGTGGGGATAAGCCACCATGTTCAATAACATTTGGTATCATAGCTGCATTGATAAAGAACTTTTTCTACTTTTAACATTCTTATTTCTGGATAGAAATTATTTTACCCCAAACACAAGAAAAAGTTGCCCAGTTAGATGTGGCAGAATTAGCTTGAAAAGCCACAGTCAGTTCCTGAACTGATCATAAAAATGTTTTCAGCAATCTTTTTTCCCCACTTCTGCCAGTAATTTATCAGTAAAGGGTTCTACTCTTTTCTTACCTACTAGGATGAATTTCCTATGGTCAGTACACTAATGCAAGCTAATAAATGGGCAGAACACCAGAATTTTTTGCACTTTTTTATGCAAGGAAAATAGCATGGACCCTCAACTAACAGGCTTCCCAATGACAACACTTTGAAAATTTGGCATTTCCCAACACAATTTTGATATAACATGTACACAAATAATATTTTATAAGAGAATTTAACATCAAAACAGTACTAACAAGAAATTAATTTAGACAAAAGAAATAAACAAATGTTGAAAAATATTAAAATATAAAACTAAAGAGCATTTTCTGTCACAAACTTCCCTCCCTACACACAAAACAAAATTTCAAGAGGTCAAACAGGTTGATCATTCACAACAAGAACAAGCCTGGTTTTTCCTGTGTTTCAGGAATGCCCGGAGTACACAGTGAAACAGGATGAGAACTTAGCACAGTGTGGGCTCAGCTCAGTATTACCTGTGTAGAGGGTACCCTGCTCCTTTACCGTAGATGGTTGAGATTGGAGAAGACCTTAGTGGAGATGCTGAGCTTTTGGGTCTCAGTTGTCCACAGGTCTTAAACAATTCACATGTTTCTCTACATGTCATAGTGCCTCCTGCCAAGTCTGGACCAGTATACAAAAGGCCATGAGCTGAAACCTCCAGCAAGGACAGTGGGAGTCAGCAGGGTTTTCTGCACCCAACACTGCCCTGTTACTTTGGATTCAGCAGCCCAGGCCAGGACTCTCTATAATAGAGTAGAAACTTAGAATCATAGAATCATTATGGTTAGAAAAGACCTGGTTACTTTATGTTTAAGAATTACTCTGAGATTTCATCTGTTTCTCAGCACTCTATAGTGTGGCAACTTCTGGCTCTTGAACATGAAAAAATATTGGTACGTAACCCCACTCACAAGGATTGGTTATCCTTCACCATAGTGTCATCTATTTTTGATGAATATCATCATACCTATATTAAAATCCTATGGGAAGTTATAAGTTTTGTGTTTGGGTTTGGTTTAGTTTTCTTTTCTGTTTGTTTTTCCTTTCTTAATTTAAAATACTTTAAAATCAATAGCATCACTCTCTCTTTCTCCTCCTTTTGGCTGCTGGAAGGAAAAAAGCTCTTTTAATCTGGGAGCAGATTATTATCTTCTTCAATTATCAGATTCAGACTTCCTGAAAAATATGCAATCTTCCATTCTAAGAGCTCTATGTATCATTCCAGTTAAAAGCATAAAATACTAAAAATCTCCTAGTATTGATATAAAGTATTGCTTAGTGTTCTATATTTTCCTATAATAAAGATTTTATAATTCTCTTGCTTATAAATTGGCGAGACCTGTTCTGACAAAGAAAACAAAGCAAAACAAACGAAGCAAAAACCAAAACAAAACCAAGCCAGAATAAAAAAGTTCAATGACAATATTTTATTATTAACCTTAGTGATTTTGCCACTCTTTTTTTCAACACCAAAGCTCAGTGCTGAGCACCTGGGATGGCTGTAAACTATATGTGAATTTTCCCATTTTCTTTCATGTGTTTGGCATATCTATTCACAGATATGCAGTCTGTATTCATACGTACAATCAGCTTCATTATTGACATATTTAGATTTCATTTTAAGTCCCTATTTGATAAATAATTTTTTTTTTTAATTCCTTACTGCTTCTACCTCACACGTATACAAAGGGGAAAAGGAGGCATAAACCAGGCTTTATTTCTTAGCTCTGGCTGCACAGAGTGCGAGCATGTGTGTGTGTGCAGGTGTTTGCTGGGGTTCCCAGGAGGCAGCTGCTGCGGAGCATGGTGGCTGTGTGTCAGCCTGGGCCTGACCCCAGCGCTCCAGCCAGCATCTAAGCACCCAACTCAAGGAGACACAGCACCAGGTGCCAAACTGAAACCAAATTATAGCATTTCAGCAGCCTCACCTGAAGCTAAAGGCTTCATTCCAACTCAACTGGAAGAGTTTTGGCAAAGTGAGCATTGACCTACTTTTCTGTTTAGAAGTTCTGAATGTATCTATGATGAATGTTTCTCAACCTTAATGTGCTTTGATATTAATAATAAGCACTCTAATTACATAACTTTTTTTAAGAAAGAGGCTTCTTGTTTCCCTTTTCTGAGGAAAGGCAGAGGCCAACAAATATAGAGGTAATAAGATAAATCTTATTTACTGTATATGTCTTCTCTCTTTAGAGAAGATACATTTGTGATGATGCAGCCCCAGGTACCGGAACAAGCCCATAGCTCCTCTCACCCCATTCACACCATTCCTCTCACATCATTGCTGGTGTGGCAACCAGCACGTAATTGTTGTGTGAGGTAGTGCAGCACATGAGATGGCAAAATTGCAAGCCATGCATGCCACATGCTCTGCTACTGAAAATAGTGTTTGTTTGATTAATACTGCTTTTTGCACTGGCATTATTACTGTCTGCAGCAATGCAAGTTTTCTGTCTTACTGATGGAGTCAGATGAATTAGTCCAGCAGAGCAACATGTTAACACCTCCATGTTCCTGCACATCATGTGTGTTTGGGGCCATTAACACAGCTGTACATAGTGCAGATATAGCTTGAAATATTAGGATAGACTCTAGCAGCGGCAGAATGATACCAACAGCTTTACGTACCTTGTTCTGGGCTTGTTTAAGAGAAGAAAAGAGAAGAATCTCTAATTAATCTCAGTTAAAACCTAACCAGGAATGGAAGAGTTGGCAGGATATTTTTGACTTCCACATAAGCCGAGAGGCTGAGGTGAGCACAGATCCTGGCAGAGCCTTGGAACGAATTGCTCACTCATGTGCAGTATAAACTGTTCTGCTGTCTCTTAGAGTGATCTCCTGCAAATTATATTCAATTGGAATTTAACCTCAGGATGCTGAATCAAATAACTTCCTCCAAAAAAGGCACAAGGTAAATATAAAGAGGCCAATATTCCAAAGTGAGCTGTAAAAATGTATTTATAACATGCATTGAAGAGACAATAGGTAGATCCATGAAGAGGCACAAGCAAGTACAAGCTCACTCCTACCTAAGTCAGGAGCTTGAGGCATAAAAACACGGTGCAGCTCTTACAAACAGGTCAGGAAACAGCATTCCCTGCAAGCCTGGTGCCACCTCCAAGGTGACAAATCCTGCCAATCAGCCAGGTATGGTAACTCAGTCAGATGTCCCTGCTCCTGCAGCAGTCCCTCTCTTGAGTCCAGACCCAACACTAGGGCCTTTGGAGATATCAGTCCATGTTCAATACACAGAAAAGACAGGCACCAAGTGTTCTGTATATTCATCAAGAAGATATAGCCCAAACAAAACACTAACTAAAGGAATAACTGTTTTCTCAGGCTGCCTGACTAATCAGGAAAGCCAAAACATTTTCAGTTCAGGCCAAATTGGTATTTAATGGAAGAAAAAGAAAAAGCAAAATAAAATAGAGCCTCAGGTTAAAAAGACTGCTTTGTTGCTTCAAAATGAAATCTTTTACTTGATTACTCTTTTAAGTTTCTGTATTATCAGTTTTAACTAGTGTTGGCAGCTTTGCACTAAAAATGCCTTTTTGGAAATAATTTTTAAAAGAATTTTATATTTGGTATTTTTTAAATCCTTTCCCTTTATTTCCTCTCTTAACTAGAACTGTTTGCAAGCATGATCCAAATGTCAGAATAATTTCTGTCACTTGACTGTCCTGTCAAAACTGTGTACTACTAAAAATAGGAACTATTGAAAATTACAGCAAGAAAATCATCCCAGAAGTTCTAAGGTACTTTTAAGTTTAAAGATGTGATACAATAATTTAAGCAGGTAATTATTTTTTATTAAGCATTCCTTTATAACAGTTTTTCCTATTAGTGAATAATCTTTTATGTATTTTTTACTGATATAAGTGTATGACAGCTTTATTATTATAGTATTAGTCACATTTGGGGCTCTAGTACATGTTTACTGAGAAAAGTGTGAGTTGCCCTACTAGCACTTCTGAGAACAATTTTTGAGTCTCCTGATCATAAAAATATCTTAAAAAACACTACCCATACGGTTTGATTTTGCTTTCTTAATCTTTTCTTTGTCTTTTTTGAAGATTTTTTTGTGTGTGTTTGCCTTTTTACTTCTGAGCTTCTGAAGGGTGCTGTATTTCATTCTCCTATTTTTCTTCCCAGTAGTAAATGACAGAGCAGATCATGAGGCTCTGTACTTATTGTGGGAGCTTTCTAAAGAAAACTGATTACTTTATGGCCAGAAATAAAATTCTGAGTTGGAAACAGTGGAAATGCAACCCTCTGTGCAGCAATGTACTTACTGCATGGGCATATTTTCACCACAAAAAACACTGAGGTCTGAGGAACGACTTTTCATCTATCTCAATTGCAGCTTTAACATTGCAACAATGAACCATCTGCCTGGGTAAAAGAAGCTGTAGACACCGAGCCTAGTCAGGTTTTCCTACATTTGCCACTGCTGCCATCCTGAAAAACTTAAAAATTTGATGCAAGCCCCAAACAGATTAATGAAAAAAAGAAAAACATTGCTGCTGTTGTCTGTTTAGTACTATTTCATTTTTAGTTTACACTTCCCTTTGTCTTCTGAGTCCCATATCATGTTCATGAGTTTTTGCCTAATGCTACTGGGACTAAGAAATATTCCGATATCTGACTTCAACAGAACTGAGTGCTTCTTAATTTAACATTGATGATAAAAATTGGAAGACCTTGTTATCCAGCGTATATTTGGCTTTTTGATATTCTGATGTTTGTATGATTAATGCTTAACAAAACAAATAAATGCACAGAATGTTACTCCAGCTAATTCTGAAATACAAAGTCATAGTAACTATCTAAGCACATATAAAAATATCTGAAACCAGTGATTTGTACTGCAACTTTACTATTTTTATCTGAACACTGAGAGTCTGAGGTGATGGTGGTATATCCATACCAGGTGCTTGTCAGGTTATATTTAGGAAAGAGTGCACTGAACAAATATATACATATATGTGAAGCTTTATTCCACTTAATTTAAGTATCAGCAATCTAGTGAATGTAGTGTAAAATTAAGAAAGAAGAGACTGAAACTATTTACATATTTAACTGTCTGCAATAACTGATGTGGCTGTTAAAAAAAAAAAACAACTTTGTTTAAGACATGGCTAGATAATTTTGTCCTGTCTTGTAAGGTCAAATTATGGGTTTTTTACATAGACCTTGGGGTAAAAGATCCATGGGCTTCAGGTGTGAATTTTGTATAAGAATTTATAAAATCAGATGCTTCCATGCTCACTAAAGTCCAGGGTCAGCACCAAAAGAGGATTATGGGTTTCTCTTGGCATATGAAAAAAATATCAAGAGGATAGTTAAGTATGGAAATGATGATTTTCAATATCACTTAGAAAGGCTACTAGGCAGCTAATTAATATTAATAATTTTTTAGAATAGCTTTAAATATTTCAAAAGCAAAATAATGCAAGTGTAAGCAAACACTATCTTTGTCTGTTGCTCCGTTTCAGGTACTCATCAGCATAGCTTCTGAAGCAATGGTAAAAGGACAGGCGACATCTATTGGAGGTTAATCCTATTGTTACTATTGCTATTATTCATTATATTAATATATAGTTGCAATACTATCTTATGCATTATTATTAATACTAATACTCATACTACTAATAATAGTTCCATCCTCTTCCTCTCTTCACAATTCCTTTGATTCCTACCCTCTTCTCAGTTCCTTCCTTTCTTCTCTGAGTTCTTTTTCTTCCTCTTCACTTTGCTCTTGGTATCAGTAGCTGTGGGGAGAAGAGGAGGTGAGGCAGGCAACAACCTGGGCTGTGGAAAGCTGCCCAGGGGGCTGCAGGGACCACCTATGAGAGGCACCTCTGACCAGCTCTGTAGAGGCACTTACGGATTAAACACAGAGCCTTGAATACAACCTGCCAGTGAGTGGGTAGCAGTGGGAAAACCAAAAGTCCCTGCTCTCAGAGACTGTTGCAGGTGAGGCTGCAGGGCATTTTGGTCTGAAAGGAGTTTTGTGCTCTTCAGCATGTAATTGATGGCTGAGGCACAGCGAGTCAGTGCAGCCTGGCTGTCAGAGACCTTTTGGTTTTCTCTCTTGATTCTGAAAAACTACATACTTTCCAGATTGAAAGACTGCAGACTTTATTCATAACAGTGAGATTGTTATCCTTCCCTACTGGTCTCTACTCCAGCACAGCCTTTATCAGCTATTTCATTGTATCTTGAATGAACTCTACTACAAAAGTAAATAAAAAAAGACCTCTAAAAAAGGTGCATTCTTAAAGCCGGCTGTTTAAGTAGCTTTAATATCACAGTGGATATGGTAATAATGTGAGAAGTAAAAATATGAAATGCCATATTTACACCACATTTTACAATATGTATGTTATTTATAAACCATGAAATACTTGACTATATACAATGCCATCCAATGCAAAATGCAGATTGTTAAATTTTATGGTCCAGATTCAGTTCTAAGCTGCATAAGCAAATCTAAAGTAACACCACTGTTTTTCCTTTCTCTGGATCTACATCAACATAAAGCAGAAGAATCTGGGTCTGTATATTTTAATTACATACTTCCGAAGATTTTTTTGCCCTGGTAATTGAAAATGTAGTCTGTTTTTTCAGCCATTTTTCTTTTATACTGCCTTTACTCTGTTCAAATGAAAAGTATACGGCAGAAATGCAAACTGTACATGGGAGACATGAAACGGACAGCTGGTGTGTCTGCCTCAATATTGGAGTCTGCTGATACCATTTGTTGCTGTTCTAAGGAATATGTAAAGAGCTGACCTCTGTATTTCTAGTTGAAAACACATTTGTATGGCACTTATGCTCAAATATTGTATTTATTTCTAATACTTATGTAAAGTGTGCATGTTTAAATGAATATAATTATAACTTACTTTTTTATTTGTGTGTGTGATTCTGTTTATTAACCACTAATCTATTTCTTTGTTGATTTCAAACTAATTAAGAAAAACAACTAAAATACCCAGCCTTTATTTGATGTCCTGCTATGGTAAAGTGTAATACTTTTTACATTATTACACTTGGAGGGTTTACACACCTATATCTGTTCTAGTTTGGCATTTAGATTTCATTTCTTGGTGAGCAAAAACACTTACATTGTAAAGGTGTTATTCCAGCACATTCTCATATGCCCAAAACAAGTAAAACTGGTTTTATTGTCCAGCACAGAAGTCATGTTATTCAAATGGTGTGGGAGGGCTGCCCTGGTCTTTTCCCAATCACTGGACTCCTTTGAGTACAACAGTACGAACTAACTTTTAAATATCCAAACAGCCATGCGATCTGAATGAATTGAAACCCTCATTCTAGAACTATATAAGCTTCCATCAAATAAAATAGTTAAGTATGTAGTACAGAAAGTAAATAAATTATAGTTATTTTAGGAAAATGGATAGTCTACTTGCCTTTAGCAGGACTATTTAAGTTACAAAAGTCTGATTCTTTTTTTAATGAAAAATCTCTTGTTCCTGTCTAACAAAGGAAAACAGAGAATTATTCGGGTGGTATTGTAAAAAGCAGGATCCATCCCAAATATGCGCCAGAGGCACTTTGTGAAGTATCAGGTTAATTAGCTGCTTAACTTCATCTAGACCAGACAATTAACCAACTTCTGACTGCTTTCAAGACTGACTAGCATGAAGCTGTTATTATGAATATTAGATTCATTTGGGTATGATTTGAGCTGGCAAAGAATGCACTGTATGAGACCTACTGCCCTGAACATGACAATGTTCACACTGCACTGATGTGCAGATTAGTAGAAGACCATTTTCACTCACAGACATCCAAAGTTTGTTCAGCCCAAGATAATAGCCATCAAAGGGGCTTGGTGGGGACATGTACACATCAGCTCTTGGAGGGGTGAGCTATGCATCTTACAACTCTCAATGACAAGAGGATTTTGGCTTGCAAGGTCAAGGAGGTTGGCCTCCTGTGAACTGGAGCAATAGAGAACTCGGTCATGACCCTGTAAAGATTTCTGCACATGCTTACTTTGAAGCATGTGATTAGGGCCATTGTTTGCAGTGGTGCTGTTTGCATAACCAAATTTAAGCCCATGTAATCTTCAGCAATTTTAATTTTTTACTATCTATGGCTTGAAAAATATTTTGGAGAAAAGTAGTCTTTTCTAGATCCTTTTTATATTTCAGTCGTGTCTTTTAGTAGCAGTAGAAGTAAATTAATTCAAATCTACACTGCATAGCGCATTCTGCATCAATCTGAAAAGGAAGACCAGGAAATAACTGTAGTTAAGGCTTTAAAAATCTAAATTCAAGTTTTTAAATAGGCCATAAGTAAGGCTTATTGCAAAATGCATCTTATAATTTGTCCCTATCTCCAGTTTCAACTCTGAATAGAGCAGCTCTGCATTTACTTGGATGTCAGAGGTCATGGCCAAAGTACTGTGGAAATGTTTTAAGAAGCTTGGTTAATCTTTGCCAACACTCACCCTGGCTCTAGCAAGTGTTCAGAAATACACTTTTCATGTTTATGCAATTAAATTAAAATTGCCAAACCTCAGTCTCAGTGTTAATGGAACCACATAACAAAAACTCTGTCCCTTCACTGAAGAGAAAAATGGCTATAAATTAGGAAATAAAACTTCTCTAGTAGAGTGGTTTTATTTTTAAAAAGACAAGCTTGAATATTTCCAAATATGCATAGTTATTTATTTTCCAAATGAGCTACTTATTCCTGTGAAGCTCTGCAACTGGTTTCATATCATTCCAAGTGGGATTACACAATTTATGAGAAAAAAATGGAAAGGAAGAAAATGAAAAGACATTTTTCTTTGGCAATGAAAAACAAATTAATGAGTTTGGGATGTGGTTTATAATCTCCATCCAAAATCACACAGGGCCTCTGAGGACTCCCCCTGTGCAGCCTATGTAGGCTGTGCTAGAATCACCGAACCCCTCAACCCAAGCTCAGACAGAGATCAAGCAGCAGCTCATTGCAGGACTGGACCATTTCTCTGAGGCAACACAGTAACAGTTTGGCTTGATGGAGCACAGTCAGAGAAAGGAAGAAATAAAAAGAAGCGAAATGTTGATTTCACATATTTACATTGCCCTAAATAGTTTGTCCTGGACTTAGTGTCATTTAGTAGCTTCTCATGTCAATGTGAAAAGCAGCAAGGATTAGAAAATAGAAAGGAATCCCATCCATTGCATTCTTTAAGGATTACAGAGTTTGATTAAAGAAAAAAATATTACATTTTTAACCTATATAAGTATATTTCCTATATTTTAGAATATTTTCCTATATATTTAACCTATATAGACATGAACCACAGAAATAAAATTGTGGCTTTACACAAGAGAACTTAACTCAGATGAGAGTTTATTCTGCTCACGACCATGCCTACAAGCAGAGAACCATGCTTGTGAACTTTTCACATATGCCCTGATAGCAGATATTTCAGCTTTTTAAAATTGATTAATTCCACTTAAGACAATATTTTTACGCTTCAAGTTAAGACTATGTCTGGTTCAGCACACAGATAAACAAACATTTTCATTATTAGGTCCCTGCACAAAAAGTAATAAAGAAAATTTGCAAATCACAACGCAACTGAAAGATTAAGCACTCTTCTTTGTTACATATGCAAACTGCTATGATTTACAGCTGCTGGAGGTGTTAGCAAAATCTAATTAATATATTTTTTAGTGTGATTAAGTTAGAAGACTAATTTATTTCCACCAGTCACTTTCTTTCCGAACAAGCCTAAATAAAACTTTAAAAAAGGATCTAATATAGCCAAGTCTAAAAGAATAAAAGCAAAGAAAAAGAATGCATTCTGTTTTAAACATATCACCTGGAATGAAGCAGTATTTCACGCATTTTTTGAGAATAGAGATTTTAAAAAGAACTACAGGTATCTTTTTTATGACTGAATGAAACTTTAATAGGGAGCAGGTTAAGAAGTTAAACCAAAGCAACAATAGCACTGCAGTGAAAGAGGCATGTTCTTTTTCATGCACATTGTTCCCCCTCAGAGGTCTGTCACTCAGTAGAATAGATGTACTTTGACTCATGGGTGGCGATGAACAGCCTAAGCTTAGCCAGAATCCTCTCCTAAAGGCTGAGTCCTGCAACCAGATCCTGACAACTTCCCTGCAGCACTATAGCATGTTTCACTAATATGAGCTGATAGGATTAGCAGCAGGCAGCAATTACAAACTCTTCTTTGTGAGTCCTGAAGAGTTTTGATTCCTATGTCAACTGATGCTGTATTTCAGATTTCTTTTGTGGTAAAGCCTAAACCTTGAGTATTGAGATTAGATTTACACAGTCCAGGAAAAGAAAACAATAAAGGATACCAAGTTGTTTAAATTGAAGTATGTCTATACTGTTTTATTACAAGTATGCACCCACATCCTCCTCCAATTACTAGGACTATTCACAGACCATAATAATAGTTGACTGGGAATACTGCTAAAGACACTAAAGCAAGATTGTTATCAGCACTTCTGCACCCATTTCCTAGTCTAATATCCAAAGCAGTCTCACAGTAAAGGAAAAGCTTTGGAGTTCGCTTGGCCCTGAAGAGATTTTTATCCTGGAGGTAAAAATGTGTTCACATGTGATCTTTTAATATAGAGACTAAGTAAAATGTAAAAAGAATAAATAAACAATGCAAACATTCAAACTCACTTGATCAAGGCTGCACACAAATTACAAATAAAAAACATGAACTGAAACCAGTGTTGTTATTTTAAACCTAAGTGAATATTCACTAAGATGAAAAATATTGGGTTTTATTCCATTAAACTGCATACTTAACCTTTGATTAATTGAGTTGTTTCCTTCTGATAGACATGTATCCATGTGCATAAAAGTAACCTAAATATTTTGTTTATACTGAGTGAGGTCCGCAAAGATGGCTTCCCTTGGGTTGGCTTCCCCAGATGTTTGCCCTCACTCGACACCATGGCAGGTGAGCCAATTTCCTTCTGAATTACTGATATCTGGATCATCAGAACTTTGTAATTGGTGATAGCCATGTGTGACCCTACCAGCTGCCGACACATCCATGAAATGGAACAGAGAACTAAAAATTTCACCAACCAGTCCTACCTGTCAATGACAACCCAAAGTAATATTTATTAAACTGATTAACTGTCCAATGAGTGAAAACGGAATAACGACTACTTCAGATTTTCATAAAGAAGCCCTGCTGAACCCAAGTGGAAGATGCTGTTACTTTACAGCTTCCTGCTTCATTCTCGACTTGTATTTGCTTTGTAGGAATTGAGAGCAATTAATGACATTGGGTTTGCAGAAATATGTCATATAGACAAGCTATGGTACTGAGATGCAGGTCTATATTCCTTTCTCCTGATTATATTACAGAACAATTAAAGGGTGAAAATTACCTAGGACTGAAACAATTCAGCCCTCTAATACTGATCTGCTGACAAAATCAGAAACCTGAACTTGAGGACATAGTCAAAATAGGAGGCATAAGGTTTAAGCCATTATGAGAGTGTAAAAAATTATATGAAAATAAAATAAGCTTCCATTAAGGGACTACAAGTTTTTATACAGACCTAGTACATACTGGTTTTAGAAAATTATTACTGATAAATTAAGGAGTAGCTCTTTTGAGATACAAAATGTCAAATAGTACATTGCAGTTCTCAGAATGTCTTTATATGAATATTTGATTCAAAATCTGCGCAAAACTACTGTGAACAAAAAGATGAATTTGCTTGCATCATTCACATGACTCATGTTCATATTCCAGTCTGTCATTTCAATGAAAGTTCCTAAATCTTTGCGAATATGACACAAAAATAAAACTTAAGTGTTTCTTTCTTATACAATCTATCCTTCGTAACCCTCACTCAAAAACAAAGAGTGAGTTTGCAGAATAGGAAGATGAGCTCCTACCTTTTTTTCAGGTTCTTCAAACAATAGAACTACCTCTGAGAAAAGCATATTATAACTTGAGCAGTGAGGATTTAGCAAACTAAAGGATTTAGCATGATGTGTTTTGGATAAGTGAGAAATATTTTGCCTATATAGCTAAAGTCAATGACACAAGTTTGCAAGAAAATCTGTAAAAATAAATCTCATTATATGTTCCAAAGCTTGACATTTTCTCTCTCAGATGTATAAAAAGGATGACTTGGTAGTAAGTTTATTTTATCTATAAGGCTGTATTCTTTGAAAGCTGGTACAATGACCTCAGTGATCAGTTTATATGATAAGCTAAAGCTAATGACTGTGATCCCTTTATATGCATTTTCAATTTAGAACTCTGCATTAGTCTCCTTTTATACCTAAAATACATGAATCCATCTATGTCTGTCTGCGTATCTGCCCATTTATCATGTGGCATCTGTTTTGCGACAAGAATAGTGACATTTGGAATGCACCAAACATACTTATCAGAAACTTAATATGGCTTCCACATAGTGCAGGAGTTTCTGGGACAAACAAGTTGTTCTTGACAGTTTGGATGTATGAGAAACCTGTCACAAATTTTCCATTTCAAAAGGAAGCCTTGACATATCTTGTTGCATTTCCAGAAATGGAACAAAGCAATACTTTATGGTTAAGAAATGGATGTGAGCCAACAGTCAGTACCCTAAGGTGAAAAGTTGTACCCGCCTAGCAATTCCTCAGTTTTCAAGCAAGAGTTCTTCAGTTCCATATAATGAACATGTGAAAAAATAGACAATTCCAAATAATGAAGAGTTGTGCTCATCTCTACTGAATCCTTCAGTGTGCTCTGGACAAATCATTGTCTGAGCACGACATAAAGAGAGCACTTGATACAACAACTGAAGAAACCTGCAGCACATCTAAAGTAGCCTCTCATTTCTCTACAGCTGTAAAAGCTCTGCAGTAAGCCCCTGAAAGAGAACATTTATGTGTTTTATGTTAATTTGAAATGCTTGAAAGCAGTCAAAAGAGAAGCTTAGTCCTGAAGAAATCCCAGCTTTAAATCCCCCTTAAGCCAGGGCATGTCTATGATGTTGCCTTTTTTTTTTTTTAAACTGCAATTCTTTTGTTACTTCTGAAATGTTAGGTATGTTTCATGCAGATTTGATTTTTCATATCACCTTTTAAGGGGTGAGCCAAAATTTCCCCAGCATCCCTAGAAACCCTAACAGCCTGGCAAGCTTTTCAGCCAGGACCTAGTATTTTTCTGTTCTTTGTGTGTGGAAGCTGCTGTCCCCATGAGTCTGTGCAGGGTGAGCATGAAATGTGGGTGGAAGCCCTTTAGAGCACATTCCCACTCCACTTCCCAGTCTTTGCAAGAGTCTCTTGGCAAGACCCTTTTGGCAAGGGCTGTGAATTTTTCAGATTTTCAGATGAAGCAGCAGCAGCCAAAACTTTCTTAGGTTCTTCCCCGTGCAAAATCGAAAGGAACCTCGTGTAAGATTCCTCCACTTCAGTGTTGGGATCAAGACTGGAGGCTTATTCCATAGGAACTAGGCTAACTGGAGACCAAGGCAGTTTTATCTATTCTCTCGGATAATTCTCCTTATGCCTTACATCCTTTTTGTCCAGGACTGTGAAATTAGGAAAGATTATTTTGAAATGATCTAACACCCACTGGAAATCTGAACACTGCAAACTGAAATTTCTGTTAGTTTATACAAAAATACTGTAAGTGGGGCAAGGGATAGTGGCAGGGAGGCGGGGTGTGGTGGTAATGTTTGTCTTTTGATTCAAAGTTATTTGAACTGGGGGGAATATTTCATTTTTTTCTCCTGTGAAGTACCAACCATATTAACAGTACTGCTCATTGAAACTATATTAGCAGCGAAAGGACAGACCTGTCCACACAGATATCCTGCTGAATTCAGCTGGCCAGTTGCTCCTGAACTCAGTAGCTGATTTTATACCAATGCGAAGGTTAATGAACTGTTTTCTACTCCTTTCCAGGAGCAAATGTCAGCCCTATAGAGGTTCATTGCTCACCAGAACTCAATCTGGCGTCCTAGTCTGGCACAGGAAGACTAATAGACTAATGCATTAATTCACTGAGCCTCTCTGCCCTTAGACTGGTTGTGCATTTTTTAACATGAACTATAGCAGCTATGGCATTCAATCATATCTTCATTTACCTTCCAACTATGATTTCAGAACGCATATAAAATACTCTGTATCCTGATTATTGCCATCAATACAAATACAAACTACTACAGAAGGGCAAGGGAGGAAAGAGGAAGGCTTTTGGATTCAACTAACAAGGATAAATGCAGAAAAACATGTACTTTACAGCTGGCTGAATCCCTGAACCACTAATTAAAATGAAGCCTTTTTTAATTTCTCCCAAGAATGATCTGTTTTGGCTATCCGCCAGCTATAGGTAGTTGAGGGTTTTCCTGTGTTTTTTCCATTGGATAAAAGATAATTTGTGCTTAGTCATACATGACCAAAAGTACTTTTTTGACCATACTCAGAATATAACTATTCTCAAAATTATTTAACGTAACTGGACAGTCTCACTAACAAAATAGTACAGGTAAGGTTATATTTTTTTAGGGTGAGCATCTATTCTCTATGGGATGGGAAATAAGCTATGATTAATACTAACACAAGGATTAATGCAACACAGAGGAATTAGAAGAACAGGAGTCTTTAAAAGATTTATTTGTGAGCTAAGAAAATGAGAGGAACAAACTACATCAATGGGTTAACCATTGGTAAGGAAAATGGAAAGTTACTAAAATTTTGGTGTTACTTCTCCACATCCTAGCAAGCAGACTTGAGCTGAGGCATTACAGAAAGCATCTTGACTCCTTATTCCTTGTGAAGGATATTAGTCACTGCCTGAAAGCAAGGACGGCACAGAGAAAGAATCAAAACTTGTCCAAGTGATGTAGCTTTAAGACTGCAATGTGCAGCAACATCACTCAAGCAGAGGGTTGATCAGCACATAGAAATTTTAGGTCACAGTGGAGAAACAGTGAAAATTAAAAGAATATATACAATAACTGATTCACGTACTGTCTTGGCTACTTCACTTCCAGTGACATTTTAAAAATCTGAAACATGAAAAAGAAACCCAACCTCGTTTGAAGTAACCATGTGAAATTTTGCACTTTAATCCTTTTACTTTCAGAGAAGCTCACAGCTTCAGCTGAGGTCAAGTCTATCAGCAACTGAGCAGCTTCCTTTCTGTTAAGTCAAGAGAAATACCTTGAGATATAATTACATTCTGAATGACTAAAACAATGAGTCAGTGGTGGAAAAAAAATATGCAAACTAGCATGTCCTAATTGAATTGTTCATTTAGTTTTCTCTGTTCTACGGTATAAGCAATGGGGTAAATCCTCTTTTTCATCATTCAGGATGAAAGTTTATTTGAAGTTGGAGACTATAGCTGCCTTTTCACAGTAAATTGACCTTGTTCCGTGCAGCCAATGTCATAATGCTCTGCTTTATCTAGGCTGAGAGAGAGAAAATCGCAAATTGCTTCTGCATGATTAGTTCTGCCACTTCAAACGTGTTTCTTCCGAGTTGGCTTCCACACTTGCTGCTAGAGATATGTGCCGCTGGGAAACCCTAATCTGTCTCTGAACTCCTCTGATTTAGTAACCCTTTACCAGCCAATCTCTTAAGTCAGTGGAATGACTCTTGTTGAGAACAATAGAAATGGTACCAAAAAAAAAGAAGACATTAATTTTAGTAAGCTTTTCTCTCCCAGCAGATGGAAGACCTTTCAGATGAATGGAGTTTTCAGAGATATTTATTTGTACTACTGTTAACAAAGTATTTTTCTTTTCTATATGTACTACATCTTGATGCATAAGCAAGTCTTGGATTTCTTTTCATCTTGAAACACAGAAAGTTATTTACCTTTATGTTACTAAATTGCTATTTGCATATTATCATCTAATTAACTCTAAACTCAAAAATGTCCGTTGTTCTTAGTTTTGCTAGCGTGTTCCAAATAAAAATCCCAAGATAGTCAAAGATGAAGAAAACCCAGGACAAAAATGATTGCTTTGATGTACTCTTGAAATAAAAAACAGTCACAAAATTTTTTATACAGCCAGACCAAATTGCTGCCTGTTGTTCCAGTCAGGAGATAACCATTAAAAAACCATTTATAGTTGATAAAAGATATGCAGGAAGCAGCACAGCTTAGAATTTTAGAATTACACATAGTATTTTTGTGTCCAAATCTAGAAACCAAGAAAAAAAACACGAGAGTGATGTTAGTACTAGAAATAAGACTGTCTCAGTATTTGGTTTCTCTCTGGGCAGGACATCTGAACAGTTGTCACTTTACAAAGTTGAGACACAATGCAGCAAAACATCAGTTTCTCAGATTCTTCTCCTCCCTGCTAACTCTGCCTGATACCACTCATGCTATATCCTCACTGTGAGAGAATCGCAGGGAGTATCCACATATGGAAAATCAAGTCCATCTTCTGGGTATTCAGAATAAGGCCATAGGACTGAATTGCTTACATGATCTATTTTAGCTGAAAAATTGTAATCATTTGCATTTAGAAATTAATCTTTTACATGTTACTTTAGTCTGTAACATGAGAATACAAAGCTGAACTTTGTGCGCTGCACCACACTTAGCCCTATTAATGCAGTTCTTATTCAGAAGCGTTTTATTTTATTATCACTATAAAAACGAAAGAGCAAAGAATTGAAAACATGCTATGGCTGACAAATCGTTTTCATACAAAAAAGATTTCAAATATTTATTTTTTTAATGCAAACCAATCCTTGTACCTGATTTCCTTCTAAAAACCCAGAGCCAGTTACCACATCACTCTATGAATTACAAGCATGTAGTGATTTTTTTTTTTTCCTGGTGAAGTAGAGCAGCACTAACAAGCTGAACATGACAAGTATTTAAAAATAAATTGCTTGATAAAAAAAATGAAGAGGAAAATGCCAACTTCATGTGACAAGATTCATGCTGAAACAATGTTTTCAGATATTTTTGACCAAAGAAGGATATAACAGTTTAAAGGTGAAAAGGAGTATGGGGAATCTGCTACCTGACAAATAAGTCTACGTATCAAAAGATTTTGCTAACCAGTCTGACACATAATGGCACATGATGTCAACTACTATTAAAGGCTTTACAAAAGATGACAGCCTGGAGAAACAAGAATTGCTTTCCAAGAAAAGAGCTCCTGTTGAATTTTGTATATTATTCACAAGCATTAGAAACACATCAACAACAACACTGCAGTCAGGAACCAAGTAATTTTTACAATCACTAGTCTTGTGGACTATGCAGAAGCCTGTGTGCCAGGAAAATTTCAATCCTAGATTCCCTTGGAATGTCACACCATTGTGAAAAAAACTTCAGATATTATATGCATTTCCATAATTACATTTTTCCATTAATTTATGAAAGTAAAAGTAAGTACTGATGGAAGTCATTATTTACTATGGTATGTCAACAGGTTGACTGGAATTCAAGAGACAAATCTAACATAAAGTAGCTAATTTATGAAAATTGTTTGATTTAACTATGGTTTTGAATTTACTTCAGAAAAAGAAGTACCTTTGCCTACTGTGGCAGTTACAAACCTCTAGGCAATGTTTCCATGCTGATAAATTGACTATGCAATTGCCAAACTGTGCAGATTATGACTGTAAACATAGAAAAGAAAATTTCTGTATAGTAAGATTTATTGAATTAAATTACTTGGGGACTTCCCGTTAATTCAAACAAGATTTTATCAGGTCCTTACAGAATAAAAATAATCAGAAATGTTTGCATTTTTGTATTATTTCATCAACAACCACTGTGACTTTTTAACTAAATGTAGAACCTCCAAAAGCATTATCTTCAAAAGTTCCTGGCAGTTAAATTTTCTGTGTTTCAGGATCAGCTAAAGATAATTTTTAGTCTCCTTGAGGACATAAGAAAAAAAGGATTCCCACCCTCTCCAAAAACCCAAAAAGAAACATTTTAACTTCATCTGAAGAATTTCAGAACAAACTTCATAGTGAACACCAAACATCACACGTTAAGAATTCCTCACAGACCTTTTGGTTTTCTCCAAGTGCTATTGAAATGGCAGTCCTCAAACACTGAATTCGTTCCCGCCTTTCACTTTACCATATGTTATTGCTATTGTTGCTGTGGCCAAAAGCATAAGAGTGGCACTCCATCTCCTTCATCCATCTTACCACTAAAAACACAGGCACACCTTGCTGGTAAGTGGAGGGGAGAAGTCAGTGTAAAATTTCTGATTAACATCAGCTGGAAACAGTGTCATCCCATAAAAGAAAATATATCACTAAACAAGACTTTATGTTATATTAATGCTTTATGACTTTTTTAAAAGCTCATTAATTACTTTTAAAACATCCTAATAACAAAACAGTTGCGCAGTTGTGAATCTGGTCAATACTTACACTCAAATGTACTTTTTTAGGTAACCACACAGGTGGATTAGTAAAGAAGAGTACCAAAACAGCTGTGCAGCCTTTGCAGCTTTTCTTTCTTAAGAAATACCTGTGGATAAGGTCAAAACATCATTATTTTCCTTACTGTTAATGAAAGTGTAAAATACATTAACAGCCTGAAATCTGCCATGGTCTGCAGATATGTGCATCTTAAAATAGATTCAGATAATAACAGAGAAAAGAAAGAGGAATTTCAGGGCTAATCACGTTTGTGAGGCAGCAGGTTTACAGCTTCTCTGAGATAAATACTACTCTTGGTTAGATGGTTAGAGGATCTGTGGTTACCAATGAAGCAATTGCGAAGAATCAAAAGCAGAGATTGATTTTTAGTATTTTTAATGGAAGAATTTACTTTATCAAAACCAGAAAAGTTCAAAATCAAGAAGTTTTCCTGATTTTTTTTCCATATTAGAAATTTTATATTTGGAAGTAGTGCATTGCAGTACTTCTTGTATATCCCTGCTGTACATTGGTACTTACCGGGGACTTCCTACATAGTTGGAAAACGGAAGAATGTCTCAGCAAGACTAAAAACTGTCATCTGTTATTAGTACTAACTTGTACATTCTCTGCTTCAGGCTACAGAATTCAATAACAATAATGCAGTCCCTCCTTTGCTTAGATGTGGTTGGTTGTTCAGAGCATTCTTAAAAGAAAAAATATAAGCTGGAATTCTTGTTTTCAAATGAATGAATTGGATTAAAATTTCCACACCTGTATTGAAGAAGCTAAACATAATCATTATTACTTACAAAAATAAGGATAAATAACAGCTGTTTTGGGTTGAAAATCCTTCTGTGTTAGAACTTGATGGGGTTGGGTAGGGTTTTTTTGTCTATGCTGAAGTTGCTCATCTTCTGAGTGAAGAAACAAACACGAAATAAAGAAAAAAATTCTACAGGACTTCCAGCACTGATCTCTTTCTGCACATAGGGACTTCTGTGTAGACCAGTAATTCAAGAATTCACATTCATCTTTGTTTATAATAGCCTAATAATGTACTGAAAAGTGGGCATGCTGCTTCTTGAATGTCAGTCATTTCACACAACAGCAGGAATTCACAAATGTAGGGAAGCAAAACCACATCTATTTTTAGGTAAGCAAAAGGTATCCTTTTAAGGATAGCAGTGCTTATTCCCATAGCAGAGTTAGATACTCTCCTGCAGGTAAAAATCCATTGTTAACACTAGCTGCTTATTAGCCATTAGCAATAAGCCTGAGCTGAACGTGGAACAGACTTGAACTTCTTCACAACTGATGAGTACTGAAGCTTAGTGTGGGGTACTACTTATTCAATTACTGTGAAAGATACCAGGCACAACATACAGGTCTGAATCTCGGATAAAAAAATATTCTGTACTATCGAGTTTTGTTTTGGTCCCTTTTTTTGTCAACATTAATATTGTGAAGCAGGTCCTTTTTTGTGTTCAAGACAGGGTCTTCCTGAGTAAAACTTCTACAATATTCTGTAAAAGGTGGAATTATATCTCCTTTTTCTTTGAGAAAGCTTGAAAATTATAAATCCATTCAAAAACAAAATTCGAGTGTTTCTCTTGATCTCATATCAATTCCTTTAAAAATGAAAACATATTTGTGGGGGAAAAAAAAAGAAAAACACAATAATATGTTTCAGAAGTTTATACACATAGGCTAACCAAAATGTAAATTAGGATGAAAGAGGAGGCAGGTGAAATAAATCTAATGCTTGTATGCTTTCAGCCCCAGCATCATTACTACCTTTTTTAGACCTCTAATAATTTCCTTGATCCCCATTACCAACTACTGCTCTCATAAAAACAACTGTATTAGGATCTTTAAAGGGCAAGGAAGACCTGTGATTTCAAACATATCTGTACTTTATAAATATACATATGACAAACTTTATTTGATATATTCCATTCTTGAAGTTTACTCTAATTAATACCTATATTTGCACTTTTGTCCCCCACATTTACAACTGATGACTTCAATGATGATTGCAAAATATTTTTGGCACTCTGGACATATTCATCAGCTGCAAGGCAGGTATCACATCCCTCTTTATGGAAGTTTGGGGATTTTGCACATAGGCCTGCACTATTCTGCAGGGACTTTCCTTTTCTGATCATCAGCAAACTTTTGGCTGTCAGTGCCACACTGCCTTGATGTGCACACAGCAGTGACGGGGGATCAAATCAACACTCTGGAAATCAGCACTCCTTGCTCAAGTGCTAAGTAGAGCCTTTATGCAAACTGAATAACTCTAATAGTGAGGATATCCTCAATGACCTGCCTCCTACTTGTGGATTGAAAATTAGGCCTAAGCATGCCAATTGCCAGATAATGCTGTTACAGGGAGACTTGTGTACAAACTGAAAGGTTGAAGTGCACCCTTTCAGCACCCAGATGCATTCCCAGCAGGCCAGCTGCTGCTCCCCAGCTGATGCCTGCAGTGACACTGGTGCTGGGGGCTCTCAGCATTTGCCTTCACACCTCGGTGGCCAATGGGTCCAGGAGGCTGCCTGGAGCATCCCCTTCGCTGACAAATCCTGGGAAGCTGTGCCTGGCAGAGCCATGATCTCAGCTGATGACAGGCAACTCAAATCAGACCAGGGAGGCTTAAAGGGAAAAGAAAAAAACAAGCGAGGGAGTGACATGTCACTTCACACTGTGCTGTGGTCACTTTAGCTGAGCTGTGAACCACAGTTCTTTTGAATGCAAAAAGTTGCTCTGATAACCCTGTAGGAGGATGATATGGGGGGATGAGGCATGTCTCAGAAATGTGAGACTTTTAAGCCATCGGCACTCTAGTTTTTGCTCCCTGTTTTAACTCTTGGTAACTGCTGCAGTATAGATTGCCTGTGTGCAAAATATAGATTTATCACAAATAAGGGTTTGACTATCTCCAGGGGAAGAGGGATCCAAGTTCATGCTTTCAGAGTGACTCATGGTCTTAGATGCTGTTGGGCTTTGTTACCACAAAAAGGCATGTGCTGGCTATTGGCATGTGCTGAGCACCCCACTTCCAAAAACAGCTCACTACTCAATATCAGACATCCAGCATTCAAAGCCATGCTGAAAAATCTTCAGTATTTGTATAAATTCAGTTAAACTGAACATAATTTGATGGCACTGAGATAGCCAAGCCACACCCATACCATCCTTTAGGTTATTTGGTTGTTCAGTGCATATTGTCATTTTACCTTATAGGAGGCACCGAAAGATCACCTGAAGGATCTCCACTATAGGTAGTTTCTTGCTTTTCTCCCAGTCTGGAATGAAGCAGCTTGTTGTTTTGCAGGAGCTAGATCTCTGTGATCATAAACACAACTCCTGAAGGCAATCTAGCCATGGCCACAATGGCTCTGTTGTAATACACGAAGTTCTCACAAGTTTATAGAAGTGGACAGTCACCTTTTTTGAAGACAATAGTCTGTTCCATGGACAGTAATGACCAAAGGGACATGCCACCAGAATAAACAATTTAGAACCTGGAAGGCTGTCTTGCTTCTGTCAGAACCCTAATAAAGATAGAAAAGCCAACTATTGCATAATTATATATCTTAATTGCCACTTGCATACTAATAGTTAATATTGCAAGCCAAGAAACATAAACCAGTGAAACCAGAATTTCATAGTGCTTTCAGATTTTATATTATGCTTTATGCACCAAAAAATTATTCACTTTATGAAAAACAAATCTTAGAAAATAATTGCTGCATGTTTTAAATGTGGGAACTGCAAAACTCCTATGCCATTAATGTTGTAGGAAAACTCTCTTGTCATGGTCCAACTGGTATTGATATCTTTTCTTAAAATGAAAAGGGAAAAGATGAGTTCTGGGCTGTATTTCAGCTCCATCAGTGTGTTTCAGCCCCATTAGCTGCTAATTCTCTGATCTCATTCATACCACTTAATATCTTTGTTGCTCAGTTTCCACTTTTTTTGTAGAGGATAAGAATACTGAATTTTATTAATTACTTTACAAACTGTATTAATCTTAATAAATGTTAGTTACTAGATTTTATTAATCTCACTTCTAACATATTTACTCTCCCCTATTCTAGAGTGATGTGAATTTCTTAAATTTCATAAGATGAAAAGCAATAAAATTAGTTACAACTGAAATGGAGCCATATCTGCCTTCAACGAGGTTTGCTATCTGTGAAAGCACTTGCTGGCCTTTGTCATGACTGTATCTCAGCACTCAGCAATCACAAATGTTTTTTATCCTCCCACTACCTCTTTGAGATAGGGCAGGATTGGTGTTATCTCCAGTATTCAGGTGAAGAAGTGAGGTCCAGGTAAACTGAGAATAGAGTCACATCACACATTTGTGCCTGAGCTAAATGTGTCACAGAGGTGTGCCGAGACCATCTAGATAGTAAGGGCTCTTGTACTTCTGAGAACAACACAGATCACAAAGTCTAGGACAAAGTATGTGACAGCTAAGGACAAAGCCTTCCTGTCAAGGCTTCTTGGTCAAGGATAACATGCTTCCAGATAAAGCCATGGCCTGAAAATTGTTAAGAAATGCTGAAAAACTGCAATAGCAAAGCCACTTCCATCAACACAGCGCTACAGCAGTTCCTGGCTTTCAGTCAATACAAACAAACCTTCATCCACTGTGGCCTTGGAGCACACCTGCTCTCAGAAGGTGATGGAGGATGGAGGCTGGTGCCTTCCACCCCTTGGGGCCAACAGCTCACCGCAGCTGAGGTAGTTAATAGCCAAGATAGTTCACTTTCAGTGTTTCACCTTTTGCTCCCCTGGAAGTCCTGTGCTGGCTGTCCCAGGCTAGCTGCAGAGAGCACTTCTTCACATTGTTTAGGGAATAGAACAAAAGTGTTTTATTTTTTCATTAACAAAACCTTTATGAGCTGGAGCAAGATGTTGGGTGACACTTTGTATAACACCCCATCTTCCTCTGCTTCATCACTTTTGCCTCATATTCAGAAACACTACCCATGCTGTTTGAGTTCCCTAACCTAGTTCTCTCATCCTCCATCTGGGTTTGATCCAAAGCCTAAGGGTATTATTCCATTCTCTTCAATACCCACTGCATCAAGCTGCTGAACTGTCATTTAAACACACGTTACTAGCCTTAAGATTACAAAATGAATACATTTGACCCATGTAGAAGCCAGTATATTTAAATGGACAAAAACTGAAAAAGAAAAAAATAATTTATGCTGGAAAGCAAACCATGCCTGAATCCCACTGTGTGTGGAATTGCATACTGCTTATCTCAGAACTGTGAATAGTGAGTAAACATTACACTGGAGGTTTCTCTTGGTTGTCAAAGACAGAATCAATCAAATACATTATTTCAAAAACCAAATGGGAATTCAGCCTGAGAATCTGTGTTGCATGTAGTCCTGCACCCATGCCACACTTGTAAAGTAAGCTTTCAGATTTGCTGGCACAAAATTTTCAAATGAAAGTTCAGCAATTAACTTCAGATTGGAAAGAGCCTTTTTGGTTTAAAGTTAAACCAATCTACTCATGCATGATGACAATGCAGAACATTTGTTTATTCTGAAACAATCAGCCACAAGTAGCCAGTTCACAGAAGTATTTTCAGTGTGCATCTATAAGGATGTTTAAAATGCAAGGTCTTCCCATAACATTAAAACCAGGAATGCATAAGGTTTATGTGTGCCTGGCTTAAAAGATTGGGTTTTTTTCTTGGCTTTTTCCTTTTTTGAAAGAAGCACAAAATGTCTGCCAAGCTTAAAAATAATGCGGATCATGTTTCCGTGTCTGTTAGGTGGTGCTTACTGGGCAGTCTGGCTCTTGTCAGTAATTCTTCAACTGCTTTGCTGCAGAGGAATTACTGTAGAGAGTTATGAGTTGGGGTTGGTGGGAGGGATTCTTTGTCCCAGTTGCATTTAAAATTAAATCTAATCTTATCAAGGAGCTCGTCATTGTTTCTGGCTGCCCATAGCAGGTACAGTACTGCTTTTGTTCAAGTCTGTTGCTTTACCAAATAAAGGCAAGAACTGCTTGCTTTTCTCGTACAAGTAGACCAATTGATTTCTGTAGGAATACTTGCACGAGTAATGCAAACAGGATTTGGCAGTAAAATTGATTAAAAAGAGTCTGAACACAATATTCTTCCAGAGGAAGTACATGTTGATTGAAAAGTGTTTAAAGTGACTGGTAAAATGAATAGGTATAATTAAAATTCAGATGCCAGGTATGTCTAAAGCAAGTGAAAGCACGAAACAGTATGAAATAAAGAACAAAATCAAAACAGCAGCCAGATACTAAAAACTTTTCACTATTTATCAAAAATTAATCCCTTTTTCTCCTTGGCAGGGTTTTAATTAAAAGTTGGTTTTGAAACCTTTGAGTTTCAGAGCAGAATATCTAGAGAGGTACATAAATGCATAATGAGTATTTTCCCCAAACTCATCAGAAGTCCATGTGGTTTTGCTAAAAACTTTGAGCACCCCTGAGGTGTAAAATATTTCTTCAAGTGCTTGCATGTGGATTTTAATATTTCAGTTTTTGTATTCATCTTGAATATTCTGGCATCCTAAAACTGAAATAACATTTGCTTGCTTCCCAAGGGACTTGTATGCAAATACAAGCAGACCACAAAAAAAAAAGCATGCAGAGGTAATGACTATCTTGCACTGCTTTTCCAGCAACGGATGCAGTTCCCTATCTCTTTTTGTATTCATCAGATATGTAATCTTTAAGGACTTGTTGCTCAGCTGGTATCATCTATTTTCCTTAGCTGAAATTGCTGTGGGCTTAATAAGAAAGTAGGTGTCATAAGTAGTATTTATGCCTTCATTTTAAAAACTTGCCCTGACCAGTACTGAGGAAATTATTGACATTGTAATACCAACACCAAAAGAAACAATACCAAGAACAGAACAACAGTGTCAATAAAGATTCCAAGTTAAATCAGACAGAAATAATTGGTATTAAGTTTTAATGGAAACTCTATTCATGTCATTTTATAATTAAGATGGAAAAGGTAACTTGTTCAAGCAGGCTCCATTAAAATCATGAAAGAGATGGTGAATTAGCCTGAGTTGTTTGCAGAAGTGTAACTCATCTCAACAAAAGTTATCGAGCATTTTAAAGTAACCTACAAGGAACCAAAATCTAAATAAGTTAGCAGAATTGAAGGGTCCTGCATATTAAGCAGTTTTTCTCAAAATTTTAACAGGTATATTTCATCAAAATTTAGTGATATATCTCCTTAGAGACAAAATTTAGTGATATATCTCCTTAGAGATCAAAGTAAGCACTAGGGTTCCTGAATGGCACAGTTAGGTGTCTCTGCAAATTGCTCCACAGCAATTCTTCTCTGAGTGCAGCACTGGTTATCGGCACAGCACTGTTTACTTTAGTGTACCAGGTTATTAAACATCATTGAAAATTGACGGAGCTTTTCTCATTCTTCAGGACCATATCCACAAATTCAGATGCTTGTTTGAGACACTTGATTAGGAGCCTTGATTTCTTTATAGTCAGAGTATACCAAACTGTACCTCCAAAGACCTTCTCACCACAGTATAGGAGTCTAGAGTTAGGTGGGTCTCATATCAAGGGCTTCAGTTAGGAGCCCAAAATTCAGTGAAATTATTTCAGGTTTTATTGGCAGAAGGAGAACAAAGAAACATGAAGATATAGGAAGAAATGTTCAGAGATTACGACTGTTGAATTAGAAGAGGAAATAGATAATTTGTCCATGACAATACAGACAATATTATAGGAAGAAATGACAATATATTTTTTCTCACAAACACTTCAACAGTGAATGAGGTAGAAAATGATCAATAGGCTTATAAAATTGTGGGAGTGAGTTAAGTAAATAAGAGTGATTTTAAAGAAACAATTTTTGTAAGACAATAAATAAATATCAAAATAGAAGCCATACAGGATGACACATTTATATGGATAATGAAAATTTCTGTAGCTCTATCAGACAGAAAAAAGAAGATGATAGTATATAGAAATACTTTGATTTCATGGTATAAGCCAACTACCACTTGACAAAAATGGGTTAATAGAGTCTACATCCAATTGTTCAGCGGCATGATTTTTGCATATTCCCATAAAAAAGAGCTAGTTAATACTTTGTGAAGCATTTACAAGACTATGTTTGAAATGTTAGCATAGGTTTCTTCACTTGTCTGAGTCTTCATACTACCAACTGATTCTAGATATAATTGAAGAATTGTGAGTTTACTCTGTTAACTTTACTGCTCTGCAACTCATAATATCTGACACATACAAAAATACTCAGATGTAAAACAGTGACAGATTTGTTTTGTTTCTGTTACTTCTGGCCTATAGTTTTTTACAATAAAGACAGAGAGACAGTGTTACTTGCATCTAATCTGGCACCCAAGGTATCTTCAGATAGGAGCTGGTTTGGTTATCATGTGTTTAATTTGCCTGCACAAAACAATAACAGGACTAATTTTTACACAACACACTAATATTTAGTGTTGTTTATTCAATCTTGGTACTAATATCTACTTTTAAGTAACTTCAGGTCTCAGTCTACAAAACCTAATATCTGAGGCTGCAACTGTTTTTAGGACAGAAGTTAGAACCTCAGTACACTGTGTATAAACTGTGTTCAGGTAACCATAAACTCAAAACTGTTTATGATTTATACAGGTGCTGAGCAGGTATGTCCAGAAATCAAATTTGTGACCCCCTGCTCTGCTCATTTATTGCATACCCTTCCTAACAAACCTAAGCAAGGATTCACTGCCAACTGCCAGTTTGTTTTTTATATCCCCTCATTTAAAAGCCACCCAAACCTTTGGCCCACTGGGCCTAGAAAAATGCAGGAGAGTCTGAGTAACCTCAAGGGAACTTAACTTACACAGACTTACACATCACCTGCATGTTTGGCAGTGTCTCCTTGCATGACATCAGAAAATGAGCCACAAAGAATTCATGCCACTGTTTTGATGTCATAGGGCATTTACCAGGTGCTATTTTTAATAACATGTCCAAAACAACCCAAGGGCATGAATAGTCCAGGATATTCTCCTACCAACAGGTCTTTAACATTCTTAAAGTGCTGCTCATTTCTGAAAAGAGGTGATATAAAAATGACACCTCCTTATTCTGCACACCTGTTCCTTATTTATAATGAGTTGACATCATATCTGCTGCCTGCAGAAACAAAACTTAAGCCTTACAGTGTTTTCTTTCTGTTGGTCTTGCAGAGCACGCACCACAGAGAAGCTGGATCGCCCCTCCTTGCCACATTTCTAATTATATGCAAGTTTATCTGTCTGCATACATCACCAAAAGCACAATACAAGAATAAGGTAAAGCACTGCTGTGTTTGAGGCCCTAATTTCATAACCAAAACTGGAAAATTATTTCTGAACAAGTGTGAGGCAAAAACTAAAATCTAGCTTGACAACTACACATAGTGTTCTACGTAACAGTGGAAAACATCATACAATGGAAGCAAGTGAGATGAAGAGCAAGTGTTTTAAATGAAATTAAATCAACTTGGACTAACACCTGCGGACACAGATGAGCGCTCCAGATCGGTGTCTTTTGTTCGCCAGCGGCAGCCGCACCTGCGCTGCCCAACACAAGGCAGAGACACCTGGTGGCAGATGGACACGCTGCAAAGGGCCTTGGACACCCACCTTCCACATTCCCTGTAGCCTCCCGTGCCATGCGCCCATTACCTGCCCGCTGGAGCCCTCCAGCTTTGTGCTGCTCTCCGGGAGTCAGTGCTTTCCCCCAGGGCCCCATCAGTACAGCCGATTGTGGCTGCTCCCTGTTTCCTGCAAAGCACCTTGTCAAGAAAACAAGTGAAACCTCTCTCCAGACTGGAACCCAGGAGGATCAACGTGAAGGCAGCGTGGTTTACTCCACATTCACGTCTTCAACTAGCAAAAGTTCTTCTGTTAAACATGTTGGGATAGCAGGTTGTTCATGACCAATCTCCATGGACTACTCCATCTTTGGTGGGGGTGGCTACAAATTAAGCCAAGGGCATCAAGTAAAAATTGTTCCTGGGAGAAGGAACCGAGAAGCCAGATTTAAAGGAAAATTACGTAATCTCTCTCTCTGAGTAGACCATTACACCAGCTCTGGTCCATCATACTGTAATGCTTTTGTTCAGTCAATATAATCGTGCTTGCCAGAAATGTAAACACCAAAATATTTGAGGAGGCAAATGGTATTTTTTCATTTGAAGAATGGTAAATTTATTTTGTTTTAAAGTAAAATAACTTTAAATATGTTTATTCCAAATAAAGTATAAGTATTTACTTTTAGCTGTCTATGTAAGCTAGAGGGTCTTAATGCAATTCCATGTTCCACTGGACACAAAATTTACAGGGGTCTGTTTGATTGCACACAGCTCCTTTTTTCAGAAAAATCCGTCTAAATGGATCGACAGCTCTAGCAGTCACAGCAGTGCAGGATGAGGAACTACCACAAACCCAACAGCATTGAAAATTTGAGGGCTCTCCCTACATTATAATACATCTTTAGTACAGTTTAGGGTCATCCTTCTTTGAAGCTTAACAAGACAAGAAAGAATCCAAATTATGCAGTTTCCTCCATCAAACTAATTGTTTCTTCTTGACATTCTAAAACTCTTTGGGTTTTCTTAGTTCTCTGTGTATATTTAACTGGTTGTAAAAGCAATTATCTTTTATAAGACTAAATAAGAGACCTTTACTACAAAGGATTGCGTGTCATGACAGTTAGAATATTAATGGTTCTTTTTCCAAATTCAGACTTGTGATAACTTGGCTTCACATAGTATCAAGTGGAGGATAGCAAAGCTGAGATCTACTTTGGGAGAGTGCACTAAAGCATGACTGATCCACCCTTCCCAAAATCACCATGGGAATGCAAGCAATGGCTTTCCCACCATCTTCCCTCAGGTCCTGGCCAGACTTGACCCAGAACTGTGGGAAACATCTTTTATAGTATTGTCCTGCAGCAGAGCATGAAACAGTAATGCTTTCAAACAGTAATGGCTGGATCCCAGGCAATGCCTGGGAAAGGATTTGATGAAACAAGGTTTCATCAAGTGGTACTCACCAATTTGATCAGTGCTGAACATGGAATTCTCCAAGGCTCCATTACAGAATCGTGCCTGATGGCTCCACTGGCCCAGTATCCCCACAGCCTTTCACAGTACCCTATCAGCCGCAAATCTTGACTGTGTAAAAAGAAAAGACTGCAAACACAGACATTTCACAGGACAGAGGAAATCAGTTTTAAAAAATAAGGTGTACAGCTAGGAACTTTTAGAATATTTAGACTCAGAACATGTTTGTAAAGTATATATTCATATTTTACAATTGCTTCTTGCAGCTTCTGGGATGTTTCTTAATTTACCAGTGAGTCACTGCCAATGATTCCCTTGTACTGGGTGCCTTACAAGCCTCTTCATTTCTGTGTTGAGCTTGAGCATACATGTCTTCCTAGAAGAAAACTTAACTGACTCCAGAGACTTTGTGCCTGAATATCGGCATTTACCGTCCATGTGGGAATTAGTTTAGGCTCACATATATAATGTTATGGTATTGCAGTACTAGATTTTTGACTCTCCAAAATTTTACACATCAGCCCCTCTTCAATACCTGAATTTGTCACATTTTAGAGGATGGAAGAGTTAGAAAACTAGCTTGGTAAATGCTGGAGGTGTTTGGGGGAACAGGATAGTTTGGGTCTTTCTGTATTAACATCTATAATAGAATGCAGGAGAATTTGTGCCTGGAGTCATGACAGTTCTATGCCCCTGCAGGTCCTTCTTATTCAGGCAACTCTTAGGGAAATGGGTCAGATCTATTTTTTTCTTTACTTTTTTCTGTAATCAAATAGATCTGTTCTCTGGCTCTTCCAGTCTTTCTTGTACATGTTCTTTCCTGTGATTACAAATATCTTTTTTTAGGGAGTGGTCCTGAGTTTTTCAGTATCAATGGCTTTGCATGGTTTTCTTTATATTTTCTGTTGAAACAGTAATACAGACCAGTTCGCTGAGAATGTTATAACTTAGTATATGTCTATTATGTATAAGCAAGGCACAGTGTCTTATAAAACATGAAATAAGTTGTCTTCATCCTGCCACAAGACTGATGGATATGGACATCTTTCCCCTGAGTATCTACACCTTCAATTATCTCCTAAAGACACAACAGCAGATCAACCTCTTCTAATAACTTGAATCATTATTAGAAACTAGCATTTGTTGCATATTTCTATTTCCCTTCAATCATCTAGTTTTGTTCTCAAACCATGGCCATATCTAGCTGCGAGCCTTGTTTTGAGGATTGCTTAATTTAGTTTGAATGAGATCAGCTTGATGAAAATTGCTTCAGGCTTAGAAACATTTTTGTTAACCACAGAAGTTGTAAGTTCCCATCATAGCTATATGCACATCATTAATTGTGGGTTTGCATTCTTTTAAATTCGACCTAATTGCTTCCTACCTCTACTGCAAATTGTCTAAGTGTCATAACAATAAGAAAAATGTTAGTCTGGGCTCCAGAGGCTTCCGTATGAATGAAAAACTCAGTCAGCTGAATTCACTATCTTCCATAAAAGTATTGATACCCTGGAGTACTGCAATTTACACCTATGCTTCAGCTAACTTATATCATGTATCTCAGCGGCTTTTCCAGCTTTCCTACTCACTAAAATCTAACAAACACTAGCCCTTTTGACTGCAGAGGCAATTCCTTCTTTGTTGGAAGTGATGCCCACTTGAGTCTGAAGATAGCCTGAAACAGTGGCTCAGAGACGTGACTTTTCCTAGCCTTGAGTATGCTTGTACTGTGCTTGAGGCACAGCCATAACCCTTTAATGTCACCTTAATTGTTGAATGACTGTGCACTATTTTTGTGCCTAGAGTGAACTGGGATTAAATGCTGAGTTGAGAAATAATGATTTTTTTTTTACATTTAGGTATTTAAAAAAAAAAGGGAAACTCACAAAATCATGGAAGTAAAAGAAGGAGAGGATAGGAAATAAAAAGATGAAAATGCCCTAGAAGTTTTATCTTTCTTTTTTTTTTTTTTTTAATATAAGATAAACATAAATTTATCTAAATTTAGAAAAAAAACCCAAAAAGAGCCATGAATTGTACTTGAATTTACTGATTTCAAAAAGGAAACTGGATCTCAAGAAACAATAGCAGGGCAGTGAACCTCTGCACTGAATCCAGCCTGTTTATCCAGACTATGTTTTCCCCTTGATGTCTTCTTTCACAGCATGTCCTGGACGTTCACCCTCTGTTGGTTTTGCTCCCAATGATTTACGTATCCTTCTTTTGTCAAATGACTAGAGTTACATCCATCACATAACAAAATACAGGTGTCCCTCACTATTAACACAGAATAGACTTGCTTCTAGTCACAGGCTAGGGGCAATACATCAATGAAAAAGGGAAGAGCCCAATCAAATTATTGCCCTTGTTTTATAAAAAGTAGCTAGTTATTGCCCCATGTGGGTATTGACTTACGAACAGCAGCTGTAGAACCCTGGATTTCTGCCATAATCAGGGAATAACCATTTAGTGCACAATCTGACAGTTTCTTCTAAATTAGTCTAACCTTCCATTGTTTTAAAATTCAGACATCATGAGACAGAAACAGTTCATTTCACTTGCTGGGCTGATAATTCCTACATAATATAGCTGTTAATCTGGCAAGCAAAAGCATCGGGCATGCTGATATTGTGCCCACACCTCTATCTCCTTTGATTCCTTTGTGTTCTATCATCACTGAAGATTTTTTTTCCAACTCCATGTTTCATAACAGGAAGGAAGTGAGCTGAAGAGCTATAATGATTTCCAACTAAACTACTCTTTTTTGTCTGCCCTACAAAAACTAACATACCTTTGCCAACATTTGCTTAGGCATTTTTCAAATGAAAGGAAATTACGAGAGTGAGAATATAAAAAAGAAGAAAAATCTTCTTTTTACCATAAAGTGTGCATTGGAAATGAGTGAGTTTCCTACTGTTCAGAACATATATTTGAACAGTAGGAGACAATGAATGCCCTGAGGATTGTCTCCTGCCTGGTGACACAGTAGAGCAATCAGAAGACAGAAGGTTGTTTGCCTTTTGGAAGGAGAAAAATCAGCCCTTCTTGAGAGCCAGTAGCAAAATTCTTTATTTTCATCTGATATTTCATGACCTCATTCGACTTTTATAGTTACATACAGCTATCTTTTCCTCTGTGCTTTCCGGTCCTGCGGTTTTCTCTGGAATGTATAAGATTCACAAAGATGAAGTCTTGCAAGAGGCTCTGTCAGTTCTGCTACATTTGGAAAAAAAATATTTTACAGATTTGCTTTCTTAACTGCACACAGTATTTGCTAATAGGAACTTTTTGATGAACAAAGTGAAGTGTCTCAAGTCGTTACTTACCTTAAAAAACACACAGTTTCTTTCTGTTCATCTTCTAGTTTCTAAATCATTAAACAATGTTCATATCACAAGTTTTGTTTTTTTGGGTTTTTTTTGTACAGCCACAAGAAACTAACAGCTTTTGGGACTATTTGTTCAACTGATTGGCTGGCTGAATGATAAATACTCTAGGGAAATCGTATAAAGAAATTGTGGTGTAATAAAAAACTTTGAATGTTGCCAGACATGGTATTGCTGTAAGATTAGAGCAAGTCCACCCTGAAGTGCCTAAAACCCCTATTCATTTAAGTGCTGCACTTTATGGTTCTAGCTGATGGCATTTTAAACAGACAAAATAGTAAAATTGGGCTGATAGGCCGCTGATAATCAAGTAATGGTAAACATGGTCTTTAAAATAAAGTTAGCACATTCTGTTCTGCAGAGAGACTGAAATGAACTCCAGTGGTTTAACTGGGTCAGGGTAACTCCAATAGAAAAAGTGGATTCTCCAGCCCAGAGCTCAGGTCATTTTGCAGACTCTGCTTATGCCACGACTAAGGTACTGTCCCTCACACACAATTGCTGAAGCCTTGAGGTTGAAATTCCATTTGAAGCAAAGGAACATCACAAACCAGGCTGTCTTTGGCCTTGCGCAAGGGTTAAATGTAACACCCTGAGTAAATTTCCCACAGATAAAAATTCCTCTCTAAAAGAAAAAGAATTAACCAGGTAAGTTAGACATGAAGTCCTTAAAAAAAAAAAAAAAAAGAAAAAGGGAAAAGAGGAACCAAAGAAAACAAAGGAAGAAATACCTCCAAATCTATGCAAATACAGAGTTTGCTTTTCTTTCACGGATTGATTTTCTGCTATGAAAACCTCTTATACTCTCATCTTTACACAAGTTTTTTACAGTAGTTTGTGAAATGAAGTAAATAATTTTTTTCGAAATTAAAAAAAAAAGGCGGTGAAGAAAATAAACACCTAATCTAATAAAAATAAAATCTAAAAAATAAAACCAAACAAAACATCCATAAAACCCCCAAACCCTAACCACCTATAGTGCAACACTGAAATCAGCAAATAATCTGGGCATACTTTTTCTGAAAAGGATGGTTGTTTAGTTAACTTCTCTCACAAACATGTTTATTTTTCTTTAATTCACCTTAGACTCAGAAAGAAAAAAGGCATGGCAAAAGTATAACCGAGATTCCCTGATTCTCAGCTTTCACCTTGTTCAGAAATTATTTGAAGAGGATTTAGTAAAAGAGAAAAAGAAGAAAAAGGGATCAAAATTCTCCTCTGAGCCTTGAAAACTTGGTAGGCCACAGCAGGTAAGGGCAATTTCTGTAGTGAATGGATGATAAACAAATTATGTAATTGGCATAATGCCCAACCACCTCTGATTCACCAACAAAATGGTTCTTTGTAAGGGGGCCAACTGGGAAAAGCAAGTGGAAGGAAGGTTGGGTGAGATCTGAGTTTCTGCCTCTAAACCACTTAGGATCTGTTCTCCATCATGCACTGTCATCATGAAGGATTATTTAAAACTTTTTGCAGTCTTATGCATATTCACACTTTTATGCTGTACTTATTCATTCATGTATTATACTCTAATTATGGGTTCACTGCCACTTCAGGAAGATTTTCCAGGCATCAGCGCAGGTGTATTTTGCCTTAAATATTCTATCAAATTATTTGCTTGCAAACAATCTGTATATAAAAATAAATACAAGAGTTTAATTTTCAGATGCAAAAAGTGGGTGCATAAGAAAACACATTCGTCATGATGCAGAGTTCACTATGTTTGCACAGCCTGAAGCAGGCGGTTTGAACTCATATACACACATCCTATTTTAATTCTGGTCATACTTCAGTACTGAAATGACTTAGGCACGTATATCACATGAAAGTTAAATCCCTTACAAGTTATTTCAACATTCTTTATATTTACCTTTTTCAATAATCTTAGTTTAGGCAAGGCTGACCAAAAATAATTAATTTTCTCCACCAGAATCAAACACCTAATTAGGTGTAAATCTCAATAAATTAAAACCTGATGCCATTGGCTGTTATAACAAACACAGCTTATATGGTTTATATTTTTTCAAAAGCAGGGAAAATAGGACTAGAAAGTAAGTCTCCCATCTAATAGCTGTGAGACAGCAAATTTCCCTGGAGCCACTGTGGGCTTGGCAGCAGGGAAGGCCAGCAGCATCCTGTGATGCATCAGCAAGAGAAATAAGAGATATAATCAAATAATACGATTTTTCCACTCTCCTCAGCACTTTTTAGGCCACATCTGGAAAAAAATGCTCAGCTTTCATCCCCAAGTTCAGGAGAAGTGTCAAAAAAATTGAGAAGGTCCAGTGGAGAGCCATCAAAATGGTTACAACACTTCAAATATGAAGAAATATTGATGGAATTGAATTTTTTCAACCCGGGAGGCTCAGAAGGAACTTAATCACACTCTATCGATATCTTATGTATATTCATGAAGAAGGAGAAGGCACTTTCTTTACAAGGAAGCCTGGCGACCAAGACAAAGAGAACAATTTGCTTCACAAGAAATTCTCTCTGGATATAAGAAAAACATTCCTCGCTGTACAAACAACTGAACATTGCCCAAAGAAGAGAAAACTCCCATGCATGAAGTATTTAATACATGGCTTAACAAGGTCCTGGAAAACTTTGTCTAAGGTTTTGCTTTCAACAGAAGGTAGAACCAAGTTTCCAGAGGTCACCTCCAACCTCTTAATGACTTTTGAATGATTCAGTTTTTCTTTTTTGGTATTCTGGCTTTATTTTTGAAGATTTCATCTTTTCCCTAAAATTACTCTTACTTTCTAAAATAAAAAAAAATTTTAAAAAAATTAAAAAAAAAAAACAAACCACAAAAGCTATTTAAAGTGCATAGAAAGAAAATGTGTATGATGTATTGATGTCCCTCTGCTGGATTTAAAAGAGCATGAGAGGGATATGTGAAAGAAAAATGAGAATGTGCTCTTTATCTGACTCAACTGTTCATGTAATTTCCACAGGAGAAACATATAATGAGGCTTTGAATTTAAGCTACACTGCCTCTGGGTTCCCCCCTCCGGTTATCAGGCTGAAACTCGAGTCACATTACACTTATACAAGAGTGGGATTACATTCCCCTAATGGGGTAGGATTAAGCCAAAGGAGGTGGAACAGCTTTCAAAGGAGCAACTTCAACACAGGGGGCCAAATTCTACTCTCAATTACACACATGTGACTGTCACAGTGATTTCAATGGGAATACTCAGGTGTAACCAGAGGTAGAATGCCTTTGTGACATGGAGCAGATGTGAAAAATCCAAGTGTAGACTAACCGTGAGCATCTAACTTTCAAACAGTTACTGTATTGTGGCTGGCAAGCAGTGGAGCTTTAAATGGGATCATGATCTACTGCACTCAAATGTAAAACTTCCTTCCATACTGAATTCATCTTCAGCCTCTTGCAACTGCTACAAAGTACAGTAAAATTACAGTGACAGACACTGAAAAATGAAGGTGAGATTCTGGAACGTGAGATTCTCTTCTCAAAGACCGTACAATTTCTATGCTTGTTGAAGCATTTGTCTTGCCTCCAGCAATACATCACCTGTAGTGCTGGGCTGTGATCAGAGCTGCTTTATATCCCTCCTTTTTTAATTCTTGCAGTTTTAAGAGTCAATGTCTCACTTTTTCTATTTTAGATGACTTTTTCACTTATCTGTGCATTTCTGTTCCCATGTAAGTTATCAACTGCAATAAAACAGAAACGAAGGTTTTGAATTCGAAAGATTTATGTAAGTAAAAGAGATTTTAACATGACTCACAATATGGATCCCTCATTTGAAACACACCAGACAAACTTTGCAGTAAATTTCATCGGTGCCTGTAGAAGAATTCAAGTTCAACAATATTAATTCACACCAGCAATTTGCCAGAGTGCTAATAAATTGTACCATAAGTGGCTGAGGTTCAGTCATATTGAAGGGAAGGGAGAAATATCTGTAGGAAAGCAAATTACTGACTGGAACGTTACTGTCCAACCTGTCTGTCTAGAATCAGCTCATCTGATCTAAAAGACACAATCACATGCAGAGACTCTAGCTATATTGCTCGTGTTACGTAACCACATGGGCAATGCTGGCAGGATGAATCATGCCATGGGCAGTGCAGCTGCCTGTTACCCACGAGGGTGCATCACAGAGCTCTGAATGTGCCTACAGGAGCTGCCCAGCCACCAGAGGGAGCACACTGAGACCTCACTCATGGCAGGGGAAGGAAGGAGGGACAGGAGAAAGGAAGGGGAAGGGCGAGGAGAACTAATCTGTCAGTAAAGTAAGGATTTCTTCTAAATGAAAAACTTAAATGCAGGTAACCCATGTTAACTTGTATTTAAGCTATTGTTCACTACAGAAATTATTCCCATTGCCTATTTTGTTTACCTGAGAAACATTCCTATAGTTCTTTAACCAAGTGATTTCACTACCACTTTTTGAGACCTGGCTGCCTCTACCTCCTCAGCCTAGTACTGAAAATCAGAAGGGTAAGAATGGAACCCAAAATTAGAAATAAAAATACATATCACTGACACATCTAAAAATTATTACACTAAACTATGCTCAAACCCATACTTGGACCATATTCTTAAAAAGTTAGAAGTCAGAAAACAGTTGCCTCTAGTAATGCTGTGGTTCTACAATTTTCATGAGTCTCCAGAAGCAAGCTGCATCTCTCACTATGCCTTAGTTCCCCTAAAGTTGAATACCTTATCCAAAGCATCCAGGAGAGGAGTCAAGGGAGGTCAGTTAAAACTGGAATGTTGCTGGAATGCTGGGACATGACAAGAGAAGATCCCCTAGTTTTACACTGAAGTATCTTTTCACAGCAATCGGATGTCTCATTCAGAGGGACCAGACTGTCCAGTGCAGACCAGCTTACATCATTAAATGCAGGATAAATTGTTTATCTAAGGGTATCTAAAAGAAAAAAAAAAAAAAAAAGTCTACCTCTTCGCTGTGTTTTGCAGAACACAAGAGGAATGATGCAGTTACTTCAGGAAAGCCAGAAAGACTAAGCAGTCTCCCTGTCAGGTTGTGACAGTGATGATCAGATGCTCCTGAATTTCATTAGCATTTACTGAAGCCATCTGAAACTGCTTCGCTGGTAGCATACGGAGAAAGCACCACATCCTTTCACGCACATCTCTGGAGCATATCATAGATTCAAAATCTGATTTTCATTCTAAGTAACAACAGAAAATTAATACTGAATAGTCAGTCTGTTTGATAAGAAAAATGACACAAATAGTTAAGTAGAATATAAGCCAATCATCTCTCTAGAGGAACCAGACAATACCTATACAAATAATGTATTCATTATAATGCGGAGAAAAATAATTGAGAAAATTATTTTACAAATAATGTTCGAATAGTACTCATCTTAACCCTGCTTCACACAGCTGTCACTAAAATTTACTGTACCTGACTGCCCTTTACCATTGTGATTAATGCTAATAAAAAAATCTAGTGATGTTTTATAACGTTGTCAAAAAAAAAGCCCTGCACGGGGCAAGTGGGTGAATAAAAATTTGCAGCACTGACTTAGAGTCATAAATATTACTGATTAATAAAGTGTGGCTCCTGTGATATAATTACTCTTCCTACTGTTTTATTCACTTGGGGCTTGATTGTGAATGGTTGGAGTTAGTGGTATTTTACCATAAATAGCACAAAGATGCACTTGTGTCTTTTCGGAAAATACTGAATAAACAAATCTCAGTGACATTCAAAACGTGTAAGAATCACGAACGTCTTGATAGAGTTAAAACAAAAAAAATAGCATAGACATTCTCTTTGTATTTTTCTTTGAAACCAATTTAAATCATGTCTTGTCATGGCATTCTCTACATATTTTCTAAGAAATGTGTATTTTCTTTCAAAGAATTATTCAAGAATACTTTTCTTCTCAGCAGAGGATAGGGAAAATTATAAACTACAGGTTCATGAAAGATTTTGATAATGAGAGGACTTGAAAAGTAAAATATTGAGCAATGAAGAAGAAATAAAAGAACTTATGGAGATAGCATTTCTACCATCTGTTCATTCTGTATCTTTGAGTCAGCTACTGGAGCAGTCTCGTCCTTCAGTATGTACTTAGATGGCTCCTGTTAGTGACTGCAACTCCAAGAGAAGGGGCAGATATTAGTCTACAGTTTTATTTTGTATTATAATTGAATTCAAAGGTAGAAAGACTGTGATAATTAGTCAAGAATATGTGTCTGTTAGGACAGTGCACATTTCTTCTGTGATCATACTGCCTTAGAAGTTTCACAAAAAAGATGAAGAGCAAAGGAAGCAATTTCATCAGAGAAGTTATTTTGTGACATAAATTTAATAATAGTTAAAAGACAGTATCTAAACTGGTAGTTTTGAATATTTTATGTTTTCTCCAGATAACTACAAAATAATTCCAGATGTGTCAAAATCCAAATGACCAAAACCAAGATAATATGGTTTTTTTGAGACAAGAAGGAATAGCTTTTAAAAATCATATTGAGACATAACAAGACTTGGTATTAGAGGAAATTGTCTGCTATAGAGACATTTTATTAGGTAAAGTGTTGTACTTTAAGAGTGCTGAATATGCCATAATCCCTTTTCTCTGCTGCTTTGGTCTTATTACAAAAGAAATGCTTCTTTAAGAAGGCTGACGAGTGATTGCAAAGTCATGGAGAGAATAATGCAAGTACTGAACCAGGGAACATAGGCAAATTTTGGTCAGAAGCTGATATAAAAATGGGAGGCCTAAGGAATTCTGTCCGTGCTTCTAGGTCAGTTGCCCTCTCATTTTCACATCAGAACATATGTGTTGATACTGCACCTCTGTCTAGTTTTGTTATGTATATGGAGATCACATCCACCTCTTCTAGGAGCACACCAGAATGAGGAGAAAATGCCATTATCCTGGCTATTGAAAAGTGATCTATTCAAAAGGCTGAGTTCAGTAGAAAAAAAAAAACTCACATTAATACCACTGAACTGTTCTTAGTATATCTGTAAGCAGTCTGTGTGGTTTATGGTGATAGTGGCCTCTTGTAAATATTTTACTAGTTGAGTTCTAAATGCCATAATTATATAGGTTTTCTTTTTTTTCCAGTGGGAATAGGAGTGAAAATGCAGTTTTCATTTGGAATTGTCACTTGCCCTAATGTTTTATTGCTGCAGTGCATGAGAACATATTTTTGTAGTTAGCACAGAAAAATTCCAGGCTGGAGGTAGTATACCATGATGGTCAAGAGATCAGATCCTACATCCTGGGTTTCACTCCTCTGAATTGTTTTTAATCCAATCATTTATCATTTACTTTTCTTGGAGCAATAGAGTTAATTTTTTTTTTTTTTTTGGTGACAAAACCCATCCCAACTGTTCTATTTTCAGAATCCTATCAGGTCATGCCAATTCAGTTCATGCCTAAGTTAATATATTTGGACAAAATCCTGAATGATAAGAAGGAGGCGTTGCCCTTATCAACGTTTTTGAAATACGGTTTCCTTAGGAATGACCTTCACTGGGGGTACATTCTGTGCATACAAAGAGCAGAGTCATTAATAAATTATATACAATGTAGGACTTGAAAATTACATAAGAAGTAGACAAGGCTTTGTCGTTTGAAAAAGCTGCATGAAACTGTTAATATATGATGTGACATGAAATAAAAGTAACTGACCATACAATTAGTGTTTCTAGAAAATCCAGTACCATTTGATTGGAAATAAAAATCCAAGGAGGAAGTCAACAAAATAATGTTACCTACAGCTTTTATCAACCATTAGGGATAAAAGTAGAAATGTTGTTCAGAGTTTGCAAAAGGGGAGGTTATAGCAAATTTTGAATGCCGAATTCTTTTTGACTTGGAGAATTCAAACTAGAATTTCAGGGATAGTAGATGAGCATGGTACTTCATACAGGTGATATAGATATAGATAAATACATTTCAAAAAATATTCAAATAATTATTTAAATGGTTGTTTAAAATGTTACATTATCAATTGGCTGAAAAGATTTAGACATGTTTTACTACATAGAAATATTAAATTTTAGTTTCAAACAGAATGTTTCATCTCTGCTAACACTTGTATGGTTTATTGGGAACAAACAAACTGGTATTACATGGCCTGAAAAAAGGTAGGTCTTAGTCTTTCAAAGAGGAGAACTTCGAGGAGGTGTCAAGAACCATCACTTCTGGTGAAAGAAAAGCGGGAGATGTCAAGTACCTTCACATCTGAACAAATGAGACAAAATTTTATTTTAATAAGGAGGACAAAGGCTAGAAATAGCAAGGACTCAATCATCCTGAGAGTGAAGTCAGCAGAATGAAATTCTGTGCCATTCAATAAGACTGAGTCCTGATCAAGAACTGCAGCATCACATCTGACAAGATACTTTTATCCTGTCTCTAACAAAAGTGTAAGAAAACAAGATGCATACGGAGTGCCCCATCTGTGATAGAGCCTTCTAGGCCAACACTGATTTTATTCTTTAGACAATCTATTTACCCTTCAGTACCCATTAAAACTTGTAACAGTGAGCACTGCAGAGTTAATAATTATATGTTGCCCGAAAAAATGCTACATATTATTTGCTTTTATACCTGCTCCCTGATAAACTGGAGTAGCTCAAGTGATAAATAAGTATTTTATTCTTTGTCTTCGACTTATCTGATACTGTGGCTAGCCAAATCTGGCAGGTTAAGAAATGGTTAGAGGGATGGTGCGGTAGTCAGGGTTTTGCTTACTTACATCATGAGACTTGCTTTGGGAAGCCTGGTCTACCGGAGGCTTGTGTTGTCCACCTGACAAAGAAAGGGAAAAGCATCTTTTGTCAGGGAATTTCCAGGCTCATGAGGGGGACTTTAAACTAGATTTTCTGGGGGAGGTGGGCACCTATCCATCCCAATCCTACCAGTCAGATACCATCACCTGTAATTGATGTCAGGAGTAGTTCAAAGGTATTTCAGCTGCTCCAGCCACTGAGTCAGCATTATACAGATGGCTCAGATGCTCCTACACAAATGCATGTGGTGTAGTAAACAAGAAGAATTAGAGATATGCACATGCCTGAGTGGATATGATACCACTGGCATCACATAGACATGGTGGGATAGCTCCTATGGCTAGAGTATTGTTATGGAAGGTTGTAGGTTTTTTAGGAAAGAGATGCTAGGGAGACAAGGAGGGGGCATAACCCTCTGTGTCAATGACTGCCTAGGAGAGTATGGAACCCTGCCTAGGGGTGAATGAGGAGCCAACCAGAAGCTTGTGGGTCAAGATTAAAGGGAGTACAGGGACAGAGGAGGTGTCCCTGTGGGGGATCTGCTACAGGCCACCTGCTCAGGAGGATGGTGTTGTTGAAGCCCTCTATAGGCAGACAGGAGCAATCTCACACTCCCAAACCCCTTGTCCTCATGGGGGTCTTCAACAACCCCACCATCTGTTGGAGGAACAACACAGAAGGGCACAAGCAATCTAGGATGTTCCTGGAGTGTGTCGATGACAACTTTCCCATAGAAGTGACAGAGGAGCCAACAAGGAGAGGTGCAATTCTGAATCTTGCGCTCAGCTTGGAAAGGTGATGCTCCAATACAGCCTTGGCTGCAGTGATCACCACAAAGTAGAGTTCAAGATCCTCATGGCAGTGAAGAGGTCATGCAGCAAGCTCACTGCCCTGAACCTCAGGAGAGCAGACTTTGGCCTCTTTAAGGACCTAATCGGTAGCGTCTCAGGGGACAGAGACCTGGAGGGCAGAGGGGCCCAAGAATGTTGGCTAATCTTTAAGGATCACTTCCTCCAACCTCAGGAGCAATGCATCCTGACAAGCAGGAAATCAGGCAAAAATGCCAGGAGGACTCTATGGATGGATAAGGAGCTGTTGAGCAAACTCAGAGAAAAAAAAGAAACTTCCAAAAGGTGGAAATAGGATAGATGGCCTGGGAGGAACAAAAAGAAATTGTATGGGAATCTCAGGATAAGGTTAGGAAAGCTAAGGCCCAGATAGAATTGAGTCTGTCCAGGTATGACAACAGAAAGGGCTTCTGTAGGTATCTTACAAACAAAAGAAAGACTGGGGACAATGTGGGCCCGTGCTGGAAGGAAACGAGAGACATGGCCACTCTGGATATGGAAGAGGCTGAGGTTCTCAGTGACTTCTCTGCCTCGTATTCAATGGCAAGTGCTTCAGCCACATTACTCAAGTCGAGAAAGGCGAATGCAGGCACTGGAAGAAAGACCCTTCAGGCACTGTAGGAGAGGATCAGGTTCAAGACCATCTAATGAGACTGATTGTGCACAAGTCCAATGAGATTCATCCACTGGTCTTGAGAAAACATCAGCAGCAGATGACATTGCCAAGCCACTCTCCACCATTTTTGATAAATTGTGGCAGTCAGGTGAAGTTTCCAATGACTGGGAAAAGGGAAATATAACCCTCATTTTTAAAAAGTGGAAAGTGGAAGACACAGAGTACTACACACCAGACAGTCTCACCTCTGTGCCAGGCAAAATTATGAAGGAGATTCTCCTGGAAACTATGCTAAGATATACAGAAAAAAAAAGAGATGATTGGGAATGGGCAATGTGGCTTTACTAAAGGTAAACCATGCCTGACAAATTTGGTGGTCTTCTATGATGGGGCTACAGCTTTGGTGGAAAGAGACAGAGCATCTCATGTCATCTATTTGAATCAGTGTAAAATGTTCTGCACAATCCTGCATGCCATCCTTGTCTTTATATTGGAGAGACACAGATTTGATGGATGGACCACTCTGGATAAAGAACTGGCTGGATGGCCACACTCCAGTTGTGGAGTTGTGGTCAACAGCTCATTGTCCACAAGGAGACCAGTGACAAGTGGTGTCCCTCAGGGGTCAGTCCTGGGGCCAATACTGTTCCACACCTCTGTCAGTGACATGGACAGTGGGATTGAGGGCACCCTCAGCAAGTTTGCTGATGACACTGAGCTGTGTGGGGCCGTTGACACAGGGGGGGGAGGGATGGCATCCACAGGGACCTGGACAGACCTGAGAGGTGGGACCATGCAAACCTCATGGAGTTCAGCAAGGCCGAGTGCAAGGTCCTACACCTGCACTGGGGCAATCCCAGACACACCCACAGGCTGGGCAGAGAAGGGATGGAGAGCAGCCCTGTGGTGAGAGACTTGGGGGTGATGGCTGATGAAAAGCTCACCATGAGCCAGCAGTGAGTGCTCACAGCCCAGAAAGCCAAGGGAATCCTGGGCTGCATCCAAAGCAGTGAGGCCAGCAGGCCAAGGGAGGGGATTTTGCTCCTCTGCTCTGCTCTGCTGAGACCCCACCTGGAGCACTGCTTCCAGCTCTGGGGTCCCCAGCTGAAGAGGGACATGGAACTACTGGAGCAAGTCCGGAGGGCCAAGAGAAGAGGGCCAATGTCATTGATAAGGGCAATAACACATGTCCCCTATGGAGGCAGCCTGAGCAATTGGGGACTGTTTGGCCTGGAGGTGAGAAGGTTGTGTGGAGACCTCATAGCAACCTGACGGTATCTGAAGAAGCCTACAGGGAAGCTGGAGAGGGACTCTTAAGTCAGGAACTGTAGTGGTAGGGCAAGGCATACAGGATGCAAAGTGAAAGAAGAAAAAACATGGTTAGATATATGGAAGAAATTCTTTACTGCAAGGGTGGCGAGGCACTGGAAGAGCTTGCCCAGAAAAATTATGGATGCCCCATCCCTCACAATGTTAAAGGCCAGGCTGGATGGGGCATTGAGTGGGAAGTGCCCCTGTCTCTGGCAGGATAGTTGGAACCAGATGATGTCTATTGTCCCTTCCAAACTAAAACATTTTTTGATACTAAGATTATTTGATCCAATTATTTTAGAGTGAAGAGTTTTCACTTTCTTCTATAAGAATATTTTAGGAACTATTGTCTTTATTGAGGTAAACTTAGTTTCCCTCTAAAAGTATGTTGGGTTTTTACAACAGACCTTTCCTACTTTACTATTTATTTTACACAGTACTGTGGTACAGTACTATTTTCTTTAAAGAAGAAAGACTATTAAGTAAAGTGTGGGGTTTTTCAGCATTCAGAAACATAGGCACAGAACTTGTGTATCTGCTAAGAATGCAAATGTACTCTACTTTTATAGGTATTTCCAAAGAGAAACAACATAAATGGTATTTTCAATTCTGTAAGGGACTCGGTGCAGCACGGGCTTGCGCTCAGTTATCTCTTCCTCAGAAACATCCAGTAGGTCCTATTTCCAGTGAGGAATTGAGTAAGATCCTGTTTATAACTCATCAACCAATGGTGGCTAGTCAGTCATCTGCTGCTCTTGCTAAGAGCAATTGCTTGCCAAGCCTCAGTGCCCACGCAGATGGCAGCAGTTTGCTGAGGATGTATGAAGTGTAACAGTCACTGGCCATGTCAGTGTGAGGCTGCTCTCTTTCAGTGACTTTCTTACTGTTGCCTTACCTGTTTTGGAACTCACAGATGCAAGATTTATTATTCTGCTGCTGCCGCTGCCGCTGCCGCTGCCGCTGCTGCTGCTGCTGCTGTTGTTGCTGTATGAGCTCAAGCATGTTTTCTGCCTGCTGCAGACAGAGGCAGAGAAATGCTGCTTTTGAGGAAAACAGCATTCTGGCTTAATGGAATAAAAGTCTCCATGGATCTTTGTTTTACATTACATATTCTTATAAAAATGACTGCATCAAACAGCTATGACATACTTCAGGGTCAAATTCTGGTTTATACCCATCGAATTGTATTCAAACAAGTGAAACCAAGTAGTATGAAAATGAGAGTACTAAGTTAGCATCTGTCTCTATATCCCGAGACATAAAAAACTAGAAATTATTTGATTGTGGAGTTTTATTTAAAATACATAATGTTAGTCTGCACATTTGAGTAAACTTGCAGTCTAGCATATCATGACAATGAATTAACAGTGTCATAACACTGGCATATGATAAAAACACTGTAAGTATTTTTTACAAAGCAAACATTATCTTTAAATGAGAGCACACAAGCTAGCTGAAAGAAGAAACAGTTCGAAATTTATTTAATATTAAACAGCAGGAAAAGCACACTAAAGTCCACAACAGCCTTGCAGCTTGGGTGAGTTTCACTTGATCCTTAGAAAAGTATACAAAGCCTCATACTCTCATCTTCTACTATATAATGCTATACCAAGTAGAATCTCCAAACCTCAGACAGACAGCCTTCCTGTGGGAAAATCCCTAACTTTTCTTTACAATTGTTAATCTTGCTAGGGGCAAGCAGAAAGAACGTTTTAGTGATTAAGCATAGGATAGATTCTTTCAAAATGTCTCTGAGGAGGGTTAGCTTAGTCATTAGATCTGTAGTATTTTTAAACATCCTGGATCAGCTCTTCAAACCATGCCCCAGCTTCTTTGTGTGGTGGGTGTGGTACAAAAGAAAAAAGCTGCCCTTGCAGGTCTCTATTGCACCTCCATGAGATTGTGCTATGTTGCGAATCTGGACAAAGCAATGTACCTAATCAAGGCAAAATGTGAGAAGAAGAAAAAATGCTGTGGTTTCCTTGCTTGCATTTAAACTCTGGTTTAGATGGCATTGAACTGTTTTGTAGCATATCTTCTGCATGCTGATGAAAAATACAATCAGAATGAACTCCTGATCATTTAAACCTCCTTATTCTGGGAAAAGAAACCATGACATTGCCCTTCTGCTCTGCTCATCCTTGTCCTTAGTTTCATTGATTTATTTTTAGTGAATAATAGTGAAAATAAAGCATTTTTTTCCACATGCTGCTAAATATTTATATTGACCACACCACCCTACCACTACTTTCCATAACACTTTAGCTGATCATTTTAAACAGTTCGAACAACAGTTTCCATTAAAAACCCTGGTGAGATTCTTTAGCACTCTCTGATGCAGCCTTCCATTGCCAAGAGATTTCTCCTAATATTCATGAAGTCAGTGGCATTACAAATTGCAATTATTAACCAAATTATACTTACAATGTGCTTTTAGACAAGTCTACTTGTCTAAAGCTGCTGGTGTTTGACTGACTCCATAGAATGGAATAAAGCAAGGATTACCAAACTTAATTTGAAGAGGTTACAGTACTTAGAGCTCTGTGTAAGGTCAGTTCTTGTGCAGGAACTGCTCAATTGTTCACACACTGCACTGAACTGTTGCACAGCAAATACAAGAGTTTGGAAATTTCTCAATAAACTGTGGTATTCCTGATACAAATACGACAAGGAACTTCTGACAAGCTCAGGAAGAGGCGACCATATCTACTAGTACTCGAGAAACAAACACGACAGTTACAATCTGAGGAGAAAATCTGTAGTAACAGCTATTACAGACTCAAAGAGAGTATTTTTGAAAATTAAATAAAGACTCACCTCTAACTAGACATTAAGTTCACGAAGATAGGTACAAAAAGTTACCTATGTTTCTCAAATTATTACCTCTTCCTCTACAATCTCCTCTTCCTCACTCCCCAATAAAACTTGGTCATGTTGGTCTTGCTGCAGGTTGGTGTATTCTGACTACATTGGCAACAGGCAATGCCAAAGAATACCAGAGAACTTCAGAAGTAGAGACTTGGAAAAACTTGCTGGCAGGCATTTCTTTTCCATTTCTATATTGTGTCTGCTCCAACTTAGTACCAGCTACTGCAGGTTTTAGCTGTGGAGAGATTATGCAGACAGATGCCCATGTTCTCATACACACAGGTCAAAATTATGCTTTAAAGCTCCACTTGGAGACCAACTAGTGTCTAGCAGAGCTCTGGGAAAGCTGGTCTCAGCAAGGTATACCCAGCAAGGTGCAATGCTTAGTGAACAGAGATGGCACTCTGAGTTGTAGCACAGAGTGATAAATTAGCTGTAACCGACCATTGCAAGGGCCCATGTGCCAGGGCACAGATCACAAGAGCAACATCTTCATCCATTGATAACAAATGTCTTAGAAGCAAATGAAGGGGAAGTGTTCTGGGCAACCCGCTTTCCATCTAGGAGAGATGGAATCACCCAGCTGCAGTCAAAACAACAGTAATTCTTCCAGTTCAGCAGCCAGCAAAGCCTCCAGTGAGCAGGGCTCTGCTCTACCTGCTGGCAGTGTCCTCCAAGCTGTGGCAATTCCTTCAGCCTGATTCAGACCAAGCTGCAGCCAGAGAGCTTGCAGTCATTTCTCAGTCTCACCCACACACCGGGCAAGGCATTTGACAGCAATGACCAAGTTAAACGAGGCAGATTGACAGTCTCCATTTTGCCTTGCAGGAGCTCTGCACACCACTCTGACACTGCTGAAAGATGAAAGCTGTCCAGATCTTTCCTCTTGTGGAGACTTTGGACCCCTTCTGACACTGCAAACACCCTCCACAGTGGCAATCACCCAATGAGGGGCTGAGGTGTTTAAGCACTTAGGGCCCAAACTGGGATCCTCAAAACTTTGCTCAGCTGATGACCATTCCCAGAGATGAATGACCTCTGCAGAAGACCCAGATTCCTATGTTGGAGTTTTTCAAATACCCAGAGCTCTGCCTGCAGGGATGCCTAGTCTGTTTCTGACAAGCCACATGCTTCAGACAAAAGCCATCCTCCAAATTACTGAAACATAAAATAATTAAATTTGGAAAAGACCACCAAGATCATGGAGTCCAACCAAATGGACTGAAAGATGCTTTCCATGACAGAGGTTTCAACCTTCAAGTTCTTAATTCCTCTCTCCAGCCTCATCTCTGCTGTGGAATAACTTCAGAGAGTGGGATGGAAGCACCCCACCAGACACACAGCAGCCTCACATATACACAGGACTGCCTTGGCTGGGGGAAGTATGCATGGCTTCATCAGGCATGGAGGGAGTTTGAAACCAGGTTTGCCACATCCTAAATAAATGCTGAAACCACCAACCACTTTTAGAGAAGGGGGAGCTACTGCTCCAGGCATCTTCTGAAGTTAAAAATAATACCTTGCAAACCTCAAATTAAAAAAA